>JASKGM010015549.1:0-33450 GCA_034509205.1 Ceratonia siliqua
CAAAAGAAGCTAAAAACGAAATGGGTTAGTAAGCCCAATTAATGATCAAAGGCCCAATTCCTTTGAATGGGTCAATCTAATTTCACTACAAATTCAATCAGCCTTTCCGCACGCAGGGTGAAGAGGCCAACTTCTGCTACTGCAGTAGGGTTTTAGGGTTTTAGCATTCTCCAGCACCTGTCGTAGTAATCTTATTCAATTTCGGAAAAAACAGAGGACGCTAGAACGAAATTAAATGGACATAGATTTGGGGAAACTCGCATTTGACCTTGATTTTCATTCCTCGGACCAGCTTGTTGCTGCGGGACTGATTAACGGTGACCTTCACCTGTAAGTTAGATTGGTTTTAGATTTACACTTCACATGCTTCCATTGTTACCCAATTTTCAATTTTTCGTTTTTAAAAAATTATTAATTGTTGATATATTTTTCTTTGGTCTAACTACTCCTACTGAAACTCCCTGTTTCTGGCAGATACCGTTTTAGCGCTGATAGCCTACCCGTAAGGTAAGGGTTTTGAACATTTTTGCTTTTACAATTATTGGATACGTATAACCACATGCATACTGATTTTATGTATTTTCCAAGTTTCATCTCTATTTACATGCATTTGCTGCTGTTGATAGTTATGTAGTATAATTGGGTCTTGCTAGGTTGTTGGAAGTTCATGCCCACACTGAGTCTTGCAGAGCTGTTCGGTTCATCAATGACGGGCGTGGTAATGCATTATAGCGTTGCTTAATGTCTTATACGTCAACTTGGCTCATCCTTCTTTTTCTTCTTTTATTATTATTTTTTTCTCTGGGTTGCTTTATTAGTGACTTCACCGGGACGATTGGCGATTAAAATGCTTCGTATGTTTGTGTGTTAGCACTTTTGACGGGTTCTCCAGATTGCTCAATATTAGCAACGGATGTGGAAACTGGATCTACCATTGCCCGTTTTGATAATGCCCATGGGTGGGTGGATGTGTCTCAATTGCTCATTTTTCATGTTGCTTCAAAATTTTTATGGGGTTTTGTGACATTATGCAGCGCTGCAGTCAATAGATTGATAAACTTGACTGAGTCTACTGTTGCCTCGGGAGATGATGAAGGGTGTATTAAGGTAACTTGTTTAATTTCAATTTATGTTCTTATCATTTGTCTTTGATCTTAATTGGAGATTATGCTGTGGAGAACATTAATAATATCTTACATAGATATCCATTCTATTTTATATATCAGTGGAAGAGTGGTAAACAATGATTTACTCATTAATTGTTCATATCTTTTTGACCATTTATAAATTTATAATACTTCATCAGTTACAGTTACGGTTCATTCACTATTGTTTATTTTAGGTTCAACTTATATAAATACACTATGTACTTAGCAAGGAGTCGGAATATTGTGTCCTTTCATCTTCTATTGTTAAGGTTTTGTACACTTAGCTGTATGGTGCAATCAATAGTCTTTCTTCTGGACATTTCTTACTTGAACAAAGTGCAGTTCCCCCTTTTCTCCTCAAGGCCACCTTTAGCTGTTGTGAAGATGGTTATAATATTTAACTCATGGAGTTAAGGAAAGACTGAATGTTTACTCCGTGCTTTTCAATTATCTTTTTCCCATTGCAGGTATGGGATACTAGGCAACGTTCTTGTAGCAATTCATTTGATGCTCATGAAGATTACATCTCAGACATGACTTTTACATCTGATGCGATGAAACTGTTGGGAACAAGGTACTTTTTTGATAAATGGTTCAAGGTACTTAATCAAGTAATTTTCTTCACCTGTCCCTAAATGTAGAAAGAGAAAAAAGCAAAAAATATTTTATTGCGTTTGGGACTAGGTGCTGATTGTAATGATCTTTCGAATTTCTGGTGGACAGGGGTTTCATAATTTTAATAATCAATTTATAATCATAAAATTATGATGTTTGGCGCAACATAATAATATACTTTGCTTTTGAATGTCTTTGAGCAATTTTACTTACCAAGTGATATTCTTTGGTATAGTTTTAGCCAAAAAACACACACAAGGTCTTTTGGGGATGAAGGTAGCTGCTCGTAAAAGGAAGCATATGTTTTGTAGCTGTAGAGGGTGTCTTTATATGAAGTACTCTGGCTTGACTGTGTAGCCCAAATTCTTGTACAAAAGCTAGGTCATTCTCAGAGAATATATTGATAGAGGTTTAAAGAATAAATTTACTTAACTTTGTATTTCAACAATTTAGTAATTATTATCAATGGGTCCAAAAGTAAGATTTATTTAATTTGCTTTCAGAATTTCATGAAGTAACATAACCTAACTAGCTATGCTTGAATTTTTTTACCTGAACTTTTTTTTTTCCGTAATCTTTAAATTCTGTCATCCTTTGGTCCATGTTATACTAAATAGGTTGGTGCCAACAAATACGATAATTTTTTTTTTCTATATTTGACAATGGTGTTCATTTTTATATGTATACTGACAGATACACCGAAAGAACTTTGCCATATGTAGATTATTAAAACTGGTTTACAAGATTGGTAGGAATATGGCAGGAAAAATCTTCTATGATGTTATATGATGCCCTTTTAATCTATTGTAAATTTTCTATATTTCCACTCCCAGCAGATACTCTCCCATACGCATCATAAATTGATAAATTCTTTTTCCTATTCTATTTTCTGTGACTTATCGATGCAGTCTGAATCTGTTCTTTTTTTAATTTATTTGCCTTGTGAAGTGGAGATGGGACTCTATCTGTTTGCAATCTTAGAAGAAATAAAGTAAGTTGTATATCGTGTTTCCTGTTTCTTTTTTTTTTTGCAATTTTTAAACAATTAATGCCCTTTATTTGTTGCTCTATAAAGAAATTGACTACTTTTTATTGCTCTACTGACCAGGTCCAAGCTCAGTCTGAGTTTTCTGAAGATGAGCTATTGTCTGTTGTTATAATGAAGGTATCATATTCTTAGTCAATCTCCTTACTTTCCTGGCTTTGTACCAAAAGAGGTATTATTCTGTATTTGGTTACATGTATGGTTGGACACGTGATCTCATATTCTCATGACATTCTTCATTAATTCTGTGGTACAGAAAAGTGTTGTGAACCATGCAATGGGTAGCTTGGAAGCTTAGCTGGTTTTAAAGTTGAATATGTTTGTGTTCTTAAGTAGTTAAACCAATATGGAAACATAGTTATGAAATAAACTTTTTCATCAATAATGAGAAAGAAAAAGGTTTTCTGAAGGTGATCAATCTGAATTCATTATGTTTTTCCCATCCGAAAGAGATTGTCCTTTTATGTATTTGTCTTCGAAATAGAAGAAACAATACTATTAGATGCAATTTCAAAATACCGAAATATTAGAACTGCACACATATGTTTGTTTGATGCCTTTTATAAACTTCACAGGAAGGCTTTGAGAATGAAACACTCCTGTTGATTGATGTGTTAAATATTCATATTGAACTTTCCGTGTCTTCCTTCTCCATGCATAAATTCAATCCCATTTATAAAAGCTCATAGGAAGGCCCTGACAAGGAAACACAATCCTGTTAATTGATGTGTTCGATATTCATATTGAACTTTTGTTGTCTTCTTTCGCCATGTTTAACTTCTGTCTGCATATATACCTCATAAATGGAAAACATTATTATTAAATTTTAGAAAAAAAAGTTGCAGATCGCATCTGCAATACATTAAATGAACTTAAGATGCAAGAAAGGGTAACCTCTTCCTCACATCTTTTTTATTACCATGTGGGCTTTTTTGTTTGTTTGATCAGAATGGTAGGAAAGTTGTCTGCGGATCACAAACTGGAACCCTATTACTGTATTCATGGGGATGTTTCAAGGATTGCAGGTAATTGATGTGGATTTTGTAAACAAATCACAATTGATGATGTAAATTATTCTTTTTATGGAGGGGCATTAATTGGATGTTCTCTTTCTCCAGTACCGCTTATTCTTGCTCTGTTACTGATATTCTTGACGAAATTTATTTCCAGTGATCGATTTATTGATCTCTCACCAAACTCTATTGATGCATTGTTGAAGGTGAGTGGGTAACAAGATTATTCAGCATCAGTAAGCTCTCGTACCATTCTGATTTCTGAGGTCATGTAATCAATTTTTTATTTTCTGATCTTAGCTTGATGAAGACAGGATCATTACTGGATCAGAGAATGGGCTTATCAAGTGAGTCTTTGCAGTATGAGGGCATTGCCCCTTTTTATTGGATTGTAATTCTCTGATATCTTTCATTTTTTTATTTCCCTTTCCAATTATTTTCATAATTATTTTTATTTTTTTTGTACAGCCTGGTTGGAATATTACCCAATAGAGTCATCCAGCCAATTGCAGAGCACTCAGAATATCCTATTGAACGTCTTGGTAACATATAGTCTCCTCACTTTTATCAAAATTTGAGTTAATTCTGGCTGTTTTTACTGTGTAAAGAATCTATTGATTTCTGCTTCAATATCATTAGTATGTATTTAGTTTCTAATGCCTCAGTTCAATTGCTATGCCGAGAGATGATTTTGCTATAATTTTCTCTAACTTAGATTACTTTTTCTTTCTTTGTCTCCTTTATTGTCTATGATATTGTATGTTCACGCATAAGCAAGTATATGCTTATGTTGTCATGTTATTTCTTGTTCCTGGTTTTTATGCTGGATAGTGGGACATGATTAATTTGATCAAGCAAATTTCACCCATGGTTTTCTTTGTTCTTGTAGCTTTTTCTCATGATAGAAAGTTCCTTGGCAGTATTGCACACGATCAGATGTTAAAGGTTCTTCTCTTTCTTATCTATCTCCCCTCCAAAAGTTAAAAGGAATTACTCACTATGTTCCTTTTATTTTGCCACATTTACTATAAACACACAATTTAATGATTGTAAGCTTGTGGAGGCATGTGATTGGAGATGGGCATTTTGTTCTCTTGTACACAATAGCTTTTGACTGTGGATAAAGGTGTTTAAAAATTTAGAATGGTTAGAATGGATAAAGGACACATTTTGGGAACTCAGATTTAATAATATTTAGTGACGTTTTGGGATGGACATTTGGAACCATGTCAGATTGATTTTGACGTGTTTATACCTTATTTTGATTTTGTGTTAGTGTGTTTTGGGTGGGTTGGTAGAAAGTTCTGAATGTGATTTTGAGAATCACATTGCAGCATAAGCTATAATTTGCAGTTTCTCCAAAAATATGTTTGGGAGCACCTAAACTCTGGGCTCAACACACAGTATGATGGGTATGCAGATGTTGATAAGTTAAATCAGTTGATCCATTTGATTATTTTTAGTCCTTGACTATGAAATGAGTAGAACATTTATTGAACATACTGGTTGGATGAGGTTGCTACTGTTTGACTCATAATGATGGCTGTCATTCACTTGAGGTGTTGTAATCCTTCATCATAGTAGTGAAGGTGGGTCATTGGTAAAAATGTTTAAACAACTTGTATGTGTGTTTCAGTGTCTGTATGTATATACATATATATGTATTTTGTACAGTTCCTACAAATAAATCAATTGTCTGAAGTTTGAAAAACTTTTTTTTTAAGCTATGGGACTTGGATGATCTGCTACAAGGTTCAGGAAGAACACAAAGGAACAAAGCTGGCATGATTGACAGTGACAATGATGAGATGGATGTAGATGCTAATCCTTCTAATCTTAATAAAGGTATGGTCGGTATGGATGTAGATGTTATAACTTATAAGTGGCCAACCACTATATGCTTGTTATACTAAATAGTGCCTTTGCAAGAATGATTCTGTTTATGGATCATTCTTTGGTGCCACGACCTACGTGGTTCCATCTTAGTCATTAAAAAAAAATCCAATGGCCGAGTAAAATGATGAATTGGTCTATCAAAGACCCATTGAATTTTTTTTATAGCTAAGGTGGAGCCACTTAGGTTGTGGCACCAAAGAATGATCCTCTGTTTATTGACGTGACTTATTTGATTAGTGAGCATGGAAGCAGACCTGGTATGGTTATTGGAAGGTTTCATGTCTTCATTATATGTTGCTACCTTGCAGGGACCGAGAGAAAGAATGCAAGTAATGGTCATGCTTCAGGTTGTTCAAACAATTTTTTCGCTGATTTGTAGGAGATGATGGGCACAGCTTTGTTAACCTGTGTGTTAACCCAATTATAGTACTTCCAAGTTTGGTGTCCTTATCAGCATCAAGTCAAGTTGCCATCTTCCAAAGATATCCTGATTTAGGCCGTATCCCAGGGCAGCTCTTACGGGTGGATTATGTTGGTATCGCAATATGAATGGCATTGGTCTCAAATTGAGCAAAACCCATTATAGAGCCTGAGTGATTGTTCGATATACTTGTAATAAGTTTTTGTAGACTAAATAAAAAAATATTCACATGTATGATCCTAATTATTTCTTTAGCCCCATTTTTAATGTGTATGAACATATTTTTAGTTGGCTTAATTTAAAACGAATTGATAAATTTTAAATAAAATTATTTAAAGTTTTTGCTATGAAATTTTTGTTTCAGTATCCCAATCAAAATCTACGAGTCTACAATCTCCACAAATATCATTCCATAATCTGTCAACGTACATGAATGAATTTAATGTATGATTAGGATATCGATTTTGTTGTTGCGAGGGACAGAGTTCATCTACCATGATTTTGTCGTTTCTCCTTTTTTCTTCGATCACATATTTTGTTGTTTTAGGCAATCACATATTTAATGAAATCATATCCAAATATTGAGCAATAATTTTGGTTCATTTAAAGTGCATTCTTTTCTCATATGGAACAAGATTCACAAAGCCAAGTTATAAGAATGAATGACGAAATAGGACAGTAATAGAAGTGCGAAGTCTGAGTATCCATTTACTTTTGATAATTAAGGTGTATTTTTTATTTTTTTCTCTCCACTTATTTTGGTTATTCAAAGTAAATGAACGATTATAATTTATCAAATATTACTGATAATATGACCAGTTCCCCATTCGTAATACATCTATAAATATTTCATTATCCCAAAAAGAAAAAGGCAGTGTTGTTACTGTTAGATTCAGTGACAGAAACTAGTGAACTGAAGCAAGAATATAGTCTGATCAAACATATTACGTTAACATGTTCCATTCAATCATACTGAAAAAGAACTTAGATGCCGTTGTAAATGAGATTATTTGAAAAGTAATTAGCTGAGCTTTCAATGATGTACTAAGTATAAGCTTATTTGTAGCATTAAGCGTGGTAATGAAAATTTTAACCTCCTTCATATATGAATAAAACAAGTTCAACGTCGTTCAGCTAATTGAAAGTAAACTCTCATAGACTAAGGTTACAGGCTAATCATAACATTTAAAGTAACAGGAAACTGTCATCACGTTTTAAAAGATAATGATATATCAGATATGGTGTATTAGAACTTATGTTATACCAGCTTAATTTAATGGAGTCTGGAATTGACAATATAGCATGTCCAGTGGAGTAGGGAAAGGCGAAAGAAGTAGGCGCATCTCAATTTTAAACTGATAATTGCATTGGTGTGGTTGTGGCTCTGAATATGAATAAACTGATAACCATGTGAGGCACGAATGATATGATGGAATAGGTCTAAGAATATCCACCCAAAAGTCAAACAAACTAAGTGGGCTCAGTGGTGAGCAATTAGTTGGCTGTCATATATATACTTCAGATACTAACCAAGAAGCAGAAAGCTGACTGGCACAGTTGCTGTTAACTCTGGTGGTTGTAAATATTGATGAGAGCATGGAAATTTCCTCTTAAAACTACTCAGAGGTCAGAAGTCTCCATCTACCAGAGTCACCTTTGATTAGCCTTGGAACTGAGGAATCAGGGAGCACACTATTTACAGTGCCTAGTGATGATTATTAGTGGCCAAGGATTAGCCAATGACCAAGACCACATAGAGTCAATGTAAAATCAAAGGCAAAACTTCATTGTGTCGATTGTTATCAACGGTAGAGATTTGATAGCATGAAAAATCAACTAGTGGTGACCAACTAGTTAAAGTCTCCAACTAGCAAACTCGACTTCAACTAGACTTCAACTGGAACTTGGAGGGAGGTGACCAATACGGCTAAGATCAGTGATGGGCTGATAATTAAGTTGGCAGAATTTCACGATTGACTTAGACAAAGTAGAAAGGCAATTCTACACATGTTAAACATTTTACTTATTCAAAGTCTGATTCCCATGCCAATTACCTAGGCAAATATTAGAGACATCTGCAAGTCTTGGGTAGATTCAATTTCCAAGTAGTTATGGCCGCCACGTTAGAGAAGGAAGCATTAATACTCACCAGGACAAATCAGCACCGTAGTATACACGTGTAGCAATAGCACAAGCAACAAATGGGGTTTCGTTGGGTTCTTTGTAAGATTACAAGGGTGTGGTTAGTAAGATAGGTACTCCTCTTTGCTAAACTTAAATGCCTGTGTCCAGGGCAAAATCAATTTAAGATCATTGCCGTGACTCGTCCCCATCTTATCACATTGCCCATCTAGCCCAATCAAACCATTTATTTGCTTCTATCTCTTTTCTTTCCCCTAACTATGATGTGCTTCTTTGTTTCTTGATGGTTGAAGGGTCTTTTTCCTATTTAAAAAGAGCAAGCCAAATAGATAACTTATGGAGTTGAAGTTGAAGAGCACCAGAACCCTCAAGATCTTTCCACGAGTTAGAAATTCTCAACTCACCCAATGGGCCCTCTTATCTTGCCACATAAACGCGTGGCAAAGACTATAAATTTTGCTGTGGCTCATGGACAAGAAGGCCAAAAGAGATCTTCAATAATCAAATCCCTATCTTATTGATCACTTCAGGGCCTTTGTCTTCTTTTTAAAAACAGAACTAAACAGAGCCGTTGTCTTCTTTCTCTAGACTGAACTGCATCTCTCATTTTTTTTAAATCTTAAAAGAACTTTCAAGAAGTTTTAATGTTTCCAGTTTTATTTATGTGTATACTATATTGTATTTATCTGTCTCATATTTCCTGTTAACTAGCTGATAAAGCTGCTATGTTTAGTATAGCTCATTAGGCTCTACAGTCAAACCTGATCTTTAAGTTGCCTTCATTTATTTATGTTTTAGTGTTGGTTGTAGCCTTGTGAGGGTACAAATTTTGGGTAAGCACAGTTCAATTAGATAACGCCACGTTGACTTAGGTAGGTGCTTGGATTTAGTGTGTAGTAGCTTCCCCGGTTAACTATTGCATTCATTTTAAAATAATTTTTAATATAATAATAATAATTTTAATTGAATAATTTAATATAATATAATTTTTTATTATAATTAAAATTATTTTATAATTTTTAATTCTTGTATTATCCTCTCAAACTTCAAATATTTTAAACGAGGGAATAATAAATACAGTCGCTGGCACCCTATGGCTACACCCTATCCCTCACCCTCTCTCTTGTGCATTTATATCTCCATATTAATTAAAGCTTCCAATGAATGCACTCTTACCTGTTTCCTAAAAGGTGCATTCCAGAGACTACGCAAATATATATATATATATATACACTTTAAAAAATAAATTGTTATTTAATATAATAATTTATAAATTGATAAAAACACTGAATAATTAAAGTGATTATCAAATCAAGGCTTATTTGCCTATGATTGTGGGGGTTTTACTTAGTGAAGACAAGTGTAATTAGGTTAGGTAGCATCAAAATTTTTAATTACTTTGATTGTTTTAATGGATTCCCACAAATTACTTCAAAAGCATCCTCACAAGGTGGGATACTTAATTTTGAATTTAATTATATCTTCTAGAAGTGAATAAATTTAAGAGAAGTCTAATAGCAGTACTTCGAGTAGTACATTTTATAATACTAAGTATTACTTGAGGTTTAAATTCTCATTTTTTTTAATGTTAAAATATTATTTATTGATAAAAAATTAAATGAGATAAAAAATTTGTTGTTGCCATGGGGAACAGGGCTAAGAAACCTAGTAGTCAAAATCTAATGGAATTTTGTGAAGTAATTAATATAACTTAAAGTTTGTACTAACCCATTGTCCTTTCCTCCCAATTTTGGTCTTCATGCCATTGCTTCATAGTTGATACCATAGGTGTTTTACATGCCAAACTTTGCCTCACCTATTATAGTAAAGGACCACAGCTATTAATAAGATCATATAAAAATTTAAAAAAAAGGGATCAAATTTATATAATTTCTCAAGAAAAAATTGTTTATATATGTAAATATAATAATAAATTCATATTATAAGAACACAATAACTATGATAACGTGACAATAGTAACAAGTAACAACCACCTTAATAATAATAATTTTTTAAATATTGCACATATTATTTTTTAAAATTTTGTTTATACCTTAAATAAATTAACTAAACATATTTTTTTAGTTTCTAATATTTTTATTTTTAAATTTGTAATGTATATATTTATTTTATTATTTTAAAAATAAAAAAAATATCAATCCATTAAAATTTATTAATTTTAAATTCTTTATATAAGTTATTTTTAATAATTTTATTAATTAAATTTTTTTTATAATTTTAAAACTAAATATATTTTTTTATTCAAAAATTATTTTCATTTATTACATCTTAACATAAAATAACTTCTTATTTTATTAAAAAATATTTTTTTAAATTAATTTTTTTCTATACAAATTATTTTTATAAAAACATCTCAACATATCCTTAATCTTTAAGTTAATAAAAAAAAATTATCAAATGTTATTTGGCTTTTTCCTAAACACGTTCAACATGACATGACATGTGATTGATGTATATATATAAACTAAACATATGTTCTTGAGAAATTATTATTATGGGGTCGTTTTATTGCGCAGTCACAGGCGGAAAAAAATATATTACTCCTTAAATATACTTTTTATTAGTATCTAATCAATTTAATATTTTATATACAATTTTAAAATAGTTTTAAAATTACTTAAAACATTATAATTTTTTTTGGAAGAGTGAATATTTTTAAATTGAGTGTCACATGACAACATAATTATTACAAAGTTATCACATAAAATAATTATTTAATAGTATTAAGTAATAATTTAATGATAAAAATTTAATTAATAAGAATTAAAATTATAAAAAATTTAATTAATTAAAATTACAAGTACCGAGGAAAAAGGCGGTCGGCACGGTGTACGCGTGGGCAATTCCGCAACGCGCTTACATGTCACAACTCCTCCGCTTTCCCTTTCACCATCCATTTCAACCAAATTTTACAATTAATTACCTCTCACTAATTACCTGATTTATGTTATAAATATATATAATTAATAATTGTATTATAATAACTAAAATATTGTGATATCAATATATCAAATTATGTAAGTGAAATAAGAGAAGGATATATTTAAATTGATTTATATTAAACTTAAATTCTCTTTAACTGAGGTATAACGTCCATTGACAGCTTGATGCAAAATTAAGGTTTCATTGTAACGTGATAATAAAACAAAGCAAAAAAAGAAAGTAATTTTAAGGTTAAAAACGCAGAGAAGTGTCATTTCGCGAACCCTTAAACTGTAAATTTCTCGCCAATAAATAAAGCTCCCAAGTATCGTGTTGTCCACTTTATGTTCCACAATTGGTAGTCACCAAAACCAGCCTGCCGAAAAACCCGTCAAATTCCTCTCACAATTGATTTGGATTTTCAATTCTCCTTCTTGTTAATCCTATTTTGATATACTATAATAATTTTATATCAGTTCGCCGACGCCGCAGAATGGACGTTCGCCGACAACCCCTCGACCCCATCCGTCCAAGCGCTGTCGGCGAGCCACTCAAGACCCAGAAACACGTGAAAGCTTCTGCCGCAGATGCACAAGCACTGCCATTGCTGCCTCTTTACCTTACCAACGGCGTCTTCTTCAGCCTTTTCTTCTCCGTTGCTTACTTCCTCCTTCATAGATGGCGTGAGAAGATCCGTGCGGAAACTCCCCTTCATATCGTCACCCTCTCTGAGATTGCAGCCATTTTGTCCCTCATCGCCTCCGTCATCTACCTTCTGGGTTTCTTCGGCATTGGCTTCGTCCACTCAATCAGTCCTCGCGCTTCTTCTGATGACGACGAGCTCGAATTGGAAGACGACGACACCCTCATTACTAAAGAAGATATCTTTAACCGCACTCGTGGCGCTTGCCCAGCTGGTCTCATTGATTGCTCTGTCGTTTCTCCTACGCCACAAACCCAGAAGGCTGTGGTTCCTGCATCGCCACCCAAAATATTCGACAATGTTCCGGTTTCTCTCTCTGAGGAAGACGAAGAAATCGTTAAGTCAGTGGTATCTGGGTCAATTCCTTCGTACTCGCTGGAATCGAAGCTAGGGGATTGCGGAAGAGCGGCGGCGATTAGAAGAGAGGCAGTGCAGAGAATGACAGGAAGGTCATTGCAGGCGTTGCCGATAGAAGGGTTCGATTACGGGTCAATATTGGGACAGTGCTGTGAGATGCCAATTGGGTTTGTTCAGATCCCTGTGGGGGTTGCAGGGCCGTTGTTGCTAGATGGAAATGAGTACACGGTGCCCATGGCTACCACGGAGGGTTGCCTTGTGGCTAGCACCAACAGAGGTTGCAAGGCCATTTATGTTTCCGGTGGAGCTTCATCCGTGTTGCTTAGGGATGGGATGACCAGGGCTCCCGTTGTTAGGTTCTCCACTGCCAAAAGGGCTGCTCAGTTGAAGTTCTTCGTCGAGGATCCTCTCAATTTTGATACGCTTGCTGTCGTTTTCAACAAGTAATTCTTTTATCTTCCCTTTTATTTCCAATTTTTATTTTACTTCTTCTTTCTTTCTATTATTCTTGAATGAAAACTCCAATTTTTTATTGATGATAGCCACAAAGTTGTGTGCTTTTGTTTTCATGATTTACTCCATGATTTCAAGGTTTAACTCGTGCCATCTGCAATGAGTGTTGCGTGAAGATTCGGGAAAAAACTATTAAAAGCAATATTAATCGGATTCGTATCTCAATTAAGATTTAAGAATAAAAAACTTTATGTCGGTTTAAATTTGGATTTCTCCAACGACTTTCGCTTAACTTCATCTGTGTTTTCACGATTTTAAGAGGGGTGCGATAACTTTAAGCTTTACTGAGATTACTTTCCACTTTGAACGTTAGATGATAATAGAATTACCCCTGTAGAGCGCTTTTCACTTCCCAATGATTACAAGCAGTAATTATCTAAGGCCTGCTAATGGTTGTTTATGGGTATGTGCAGGTCCAGCAGATTTGCCAGGTTACAGAGCATTCAGTGTGCATTAGCAGGCAAGAATTTGTACATTAGATTCAGTTCCAGCACTGGGGACGCCATGGGGATGAACATGGTATCAAAAGGCGTCCAAAATGTCCTTGATTTCCTTCAGAACGACTTCCCTGACATGGATGTAATTGGCATCTCTGGTAAACGTCACTTCTATATATATCCAGTTATCCACTTCCCTTCCCCAAACGGTTATTAGCTCTTAATCACAGTCAAAGTTGTTGCTAAATTGTCATATATCCTGTTATTGCTGTTGCTTGCACCAGGAAATTTCTGCTCCGACAAAAAAGCTGCAGCAGTGAACTGGATTGAAGGACGTGGCAAGTCTGTGGTCTGCGAGGCTATAGTTAAGGAAGAGGTGGTAAAGAAAGTACTGAAGACTAGTGTGGAGGCCCTGGTGGAGCTTAACATGCTTAAAAACCTTGCTGGCTCAGCCGTGGCTGGTGCTCTTGGCGGGTTCAATGCCCATGCTAGCAATATTGTCTCTGCTATCTACCTAGCCACTGGTCAGGATCCTGCTCAGAATGTGGAGAGTTCTCACTGCATCACTATGATGGAAGCAGTGAATGATGGCAAGGACCTTCACATCTCTGTCACTATGCCTTCTGTTGAGGTACAAGTAGTTCTATGTTCTGAGATCTTCTTTATATATCGTTTCTAATATTCTGTACCTAATATTAGGTCTTTAATATTGATAGTGTAAGTACTTTAGTTGTATTATAGATAAGAGGATGCGTTGCATATTGAGTTACTTTTTGTTGGTAAGGTACATGATTTACATGAGAGGGCTGGTTGTTGGTCCCTTTACCTGTCTCTGAACCCATCCGCCATCTCTCAAAGGGGGGAAGATGTCATCAAGTTTCTATCTGGATGAAAATAAGATTTGATCTGAGGATAGTTTTACTTCAGTATTGATTCTTTCCCCGGCAAAAAAGATTTTGTATTATACGCTTGTCTTTTTTTCTTTCTGGACAAAGGAGGGAAAAATATTATTCATTCTCGTAAGCTCCAGAGACCCTATTCCTTTAGGGGATGAGCTGCAGGTGTTTGGTTTAACAGCCTCAGGTGTTTCTTATTTACCAACATTTTAATTTTAAAATTTTTGAATGCATGTTAATATAATGACAAGAGTACTTCCTGTGTTTGATCTATGTTATATTTAATGATTCAGGTGGGTACAGTTGGAGGGGGCACACAGCTCGCATCTCAGTCAGCTTGTCTTAATTTACTTGGTGTCAAGGGTGCCAATAAAGAGTCTCCAGGTGCAAATTCTAGGCTACTGGCCACCATAGTAGCTGGTTCAGTCCTCGCCGGGGAGCTTTCACTCATGTCTGCAATTGCTGCAGGGCAGCTTGTTAAGAGCCACATGAAATACAATAGATCTAGCAGGGATGTCTCCAAAGTTGTCTCTTGAGCTGGCCGCTTGACAATAGTTCAATAAACTTATAATGCTGAGACAAACAACCAAGCCTCAAATAAAAAAGAAAAAGAAAAAGAAAATACTAAAATCCAAAAGGACAATTGGGGGTGGGGGGATAAGAAAACAATCTAATAGTTGTTGGTAGCTTTGGAAGAGTGAATCCAGTCCCAAGAGGCATGTTGATAAGAAGAAACAAACAGAGAAACAAAGCCTGCACCAGACTTATTATATATGTGGTGCATCGCATGAGGCTTTGTCTCCTTTTGAGACTGTACAGAAGGGTTTGAATCAGGCTGGAGGAGAAACAGGAATAGTCACACCCATGTCATTAGTTTTATTTCTGGTTTAGCTAATTTGTGTGTTAGTCTCTCTTCTAAAGTTTCCTTCTCGAAGAAGTCTTCTTTTTATTATTTTAGTATTTAGCTGTGTTGTAATCTTCCCCATTTTGTTGTTAATTTGTAATTTTAGGGAGAATCCAAACTTTTCCAAATGTGATGTAAACCTTTTCTTTTTAAAGAAAAAAAGGCCCCCTGTTTGTCCACCATTTCCTTCTTTTTTAAGATTTTCCAATTAGCTTGTACATTTTGGCATGTTGTGCAATAACTCTTTACTGCGCATGGCCAGAAAACTTACAATATAAATTGACATGAACTAAGACACTAATATTATGTAATTCACGAAGAATGAAATACTGAATACGTTATAAATCAAAACTAGATTTCAAGACCGGGATGAGGAAACTTTATGCAAAACCACTGTTTTGATGTACCGTCTTTGGGGTAGAAGAAATGAGAGACGGTTGGGTAAAAATGGTAAAACTTCGTCCTCCATTTGTGCTGCAGGGGTGAAGATTTGGGTGGAGATCTCTCCGTGGGCGCAATTAAAAATTTTCAGAGACCATTGTGATGAGTTTGTTTGTGCTTCAACTAACAAATTTCATGGTATCCAGTCCCTTGTTCTAATGGAATCTTGCAGTAGTGAAGGTATGATGCTTGTAAAAAAAATTGGGTCTCGAATTGTGAAAAGTGACTCCAAGTAGGTTATTGATGGGTTGAAAAGTTATAGATCTGATTTATCATATTTGGGAAGCCTTCTTCAAGACATTATACAACTCTCTGAAGAGTTGTTCAGTATTTTCTTTTCATGAGCAAACTGTAAATACTGATTGATGGTGTTGCCCATAAAATTGCTTGGTTTGGTAGGGCCGATAATGTCTGTTACTTTTGGACTGATGTGCCACGTGACAGATGTACTCTCATTTGATTTATTTTAATAAAAGTGCCCACCCTACTGAAAAAAAGAAAAGCTGGACCTTTTAAAAATTCTAATTTCAAGGAAACAACATGCAAATTGGTGGGTTTTGTTGTTTTTTCTAGTTATATTGAGACAATCTCTTGCTAGTTGTTGCATTCTCAATAATTAAATTCCATATGATATGCCACTATTGCTAATATGATGACAATCAACATATAACAACAGATCTACGTCGGAATTAAGTTTTGAATTAACTATAAATTCGCACTCTTAATTTATGACCAATCAAGAAAAGACGTGTATCATCAATAAACCAAACTACACTACCAAACAAATAAAACGAGGAAAGCTTTTCATTGGTGAATGAGTCACTTAGATTGAAAGGGAAAGCTAAGATACTGTCAAATGAATTGACCAAAACTCCACCAAGCGTATGCTGTCACATCACATCCCAATCGATTGGTGGGTGAACTTGTTTTATGGGAATGTTTGATATAAAGGATTCTTTCAATTATTTTAGAAATTATTAGTTGAGAATCTTAATTTCTTATGTTTGTTATATGATTTAAAATTTTTTTTTAGGAAATCAAGATTCTTGGGAGTACTTTTTAAGCAAGTTTTTCACAAAAAATTTTTTCATGTGGGGAGGTGATATTCTTAAATTTTCGCCTCATGAAAAAATTTTGAGAGTTGCAAATAACCATTTCACCATCTATCACAAACCATCATACCATAACTCCAAATCACAAATCTTGAAACTCGAAACCCGAAACCCTAAATCATAAAATCTCAAACCCCACAACCCAAACCCTAAAATCCTAAATTCCTAAACCCCAAATTTCAAATTTTCAAACCCCAAACCCCAAACTCCCAAATTCCAAACTCCAAACCCTCAACCCCAACTCCAACTCCTAAACCCCGAACCTCCAACCTTAAACCCCAAACTCCAAGCCTCAAGTTCTAAATCACAAACTCTAAATCCTAAACTCCAAACCCCAAGCTCCTAACTTCAAATCCCAAATCACTAACCCTAACCATCAACTCCGATTTTTCTTTAAAATATAAATTTATTACAATTTATATATATAGGGGTATATTTGTAAAAATCACCTAGATTCTCAAGAAAATAACATCTGAACCAAACGCGAAAATGTCTATCATTCCCAAAAATCTATAAGATCAATCAAACATAATTTACATTCCTGAAAATAAAATTCTCAAGAACTATAACTCCCAATAATCATGTTTTATAGGAAAAAAATTTTTACATGTACCAAACGTCCCCTAAGGTGATTTTGCCTTTAAAAAAAAAGGTTGGCATGGATGATGGAGACAATTTATGGCATGTTCCTGAAATTAACCATTTCTGGACAATCCATGTTGAAGGGCATTCCATTCTGTAGATCACTCTACAGTTAGATGGTTGGACAATACGTTTGAATAAACAATTTTCTCTTCAACAACTATTTTCGTTTATAACCTGAGTTACTTTATTACAGAAGGTCGAGTGGAGTCCAAGTTGCACTCAATCTTAATTCAACAGCATAAACCCTCATCAGTAAGCAACATCACTTTAACTTGAGAATTCGGATTTGGCTTCTCCTATGTTTTCGTTTTTTCTAATTAGTGACGTGGCTAAACAGATGAATGGACATGTGCTACCACCCAGTTTGCACAAGGAAATACAACTTAATGGCTTATACTTCATTCTCCCCCTCACTCACCTCACAAGTCACAAGGTAAAATAAAATTTTCTGCTCCCTTTTTAAGGCCATCCATAATTACTGGTGTCGGCAATGGCAGTTGCAGCCGTCCAGGCAAAGATGTATTGGACGCCTACTATTCTCCTTCAGCATCAATCTACCTTTCAGGTTCATCCAGCTTGTAAAAATTTGGAAGCAATTAGCCATGTATGTAATAAATCCACATGACGAAAACACCAGAAAACTAGACAAACTTAAAAGTGCTGTGCTGCTATAAGAATTTCCTGACTAAAATTTGAATTAATATTTGCATGGTCTAGAGTCAGCCAGAAGTCAGTTTGAGCTTGAGAACACACCGCCGATAGCAGGAAGCAATCTATTAGTTGATATATGTTTACCAAAATGCAACCAAATATTTTGCATTATTGCATAACCGGAGAGATTAAACCCCACCTTCGCTGCATCCATATATACTCAAGTTATAGCAGAAAAGGAACATTTGAGAACATAATGCATGTCTATTTTACTTTGCGATCAAATAATGAATGGCCACATATAGAAAGTTTTTTAATTTGGTTAAATATGAGCTTTCTTCATTCTTCTATGAATCAAACATTGCTTCTAATTAAGCATCTTAAACTCTGGGAACACCCAAGGGAGTCAATCACTCTTATCCTACTGTAACCCAACCTCCTGCAAGTAATGTTCTGCATCCAAGGCTGCCATGCACCCTGCACCAGTAACATGATTTTCATTATTCTTGGGAGAAAATGCTTTAGATGCATAGATGTGACTCCCATTATCAATGAGTCAGAGAAAGGAAATAAACAGAAATAGTTGACGAAATACAGTTTAAAATCAAGGACCATCAAAAAGTAAAGGGTGATATGTGTGTGCGTGTGATTCTAGATCCACAGTACGGACGACAAATCATCAGCATTTTAATAATATAAAGTTATTACTATATGAATTAAGGATTAACTATGTTTTGAGAAGCATTACAAAAAAATTCAGGAATACACGTAAAAGCATGATGTCTATGTACTTCCAGATAGGTTTGAAGCAATTGAATAATTAATCCAATATCTACTAGTATAATGATTGAAGAATGGGGAACTGGAGATAAAGGGGAAGGGACACAACCCTGTCTCATATGTAAAAGTACAAAGTTTTGGAAAAATATATCACAATGGATATTTTAGACATGATTAGAGACAAACAGATCACTGGATACTCCAAGGAGCAACCCTGGAAGGAAGGATGCCAAATCATTTAGATCAGCATAAGCATTTAAGCTTTTAAGTAGGACAAGATTGTTTTCTCTTTCATACAGAATAGAGATTTGGCCAACAGACGTATAGACAAATGAAACACGAGATACTCCCAGTAGCAACCCTGGAAGAAAGGGAGGCCAAAAAAGAGAGAGGCCAAATCATCTAGATTAGCATAAGCATTCAAGAAGGAACCACCTCTCTCTCTCTCTCTCTCTCTCATACACACACACATAAGAATGGAGATTTTAGTTAAACACATACAGACAAACAAAACACCGAATACTCGCAGGACCAATCCTCGAAGGAAGGATGCCAAGTTATCCAGACCACCATCCCAAACGAACACAAACCTTTAAGTTCTCAGTAGAGAGAACACGGAAATGTGATGACTTACGATGTGACCAACTAACAATCTCAACCAATCAATAAGTAAACTAATACAAAGTGAAATCTCAGATGTTCCACAAATAACTGCATAGTGCATACCAGTCATTATACACAACATAAGAAATAGGCCAGTTCTTGCGATTTGACCAACTAATTATCTCAACCCATCAATAAGTATACTAATACAAAGTGCACTCTCAGATGTTCCACAAATAACTGCATGCATACCAGTCATTATACACAACATACAAAAGAAATCCTAATACTAGATTACTAAGTACAAGAAAGCATCATTCTCCTCCTATATTTTACTTCTATAGCATCTTGCCTCAAGCGGATCCCTTTCTCATTTATTATGTCAGGAATCTCAAGTTATTAGTTGGTGGAATACTAGGCAACCAGAAATTTTCTTGAATGATATTCAACTAAAGGGATTCACTAGACATTTTAAGCTTTCCTGCCAGCAATTATCTTTCCATCAGGCCATTACCAAATAAAAGTGGAATACATTCAGTATGGGGAAAACAGGGCTTACAGATATAATGTTTCAATACCACTTTAGATAAATATATCATTATCACGAAACCCATTCAGAGTAGTCTATTAGTGATGCTGGAAACCAATAATTAGAAGGAACAACCAAAACAGATATAAGATTTACCAGTGCCAGCCGCCGTAATAGCTTGCCTATACTTCTTGTCCTGGACATCCCCGGCAGCAAAAACTCCCTGAACACTGGTCTTTGTGGTCCCTGGCTTCGTGACAATGTAGCCATCAGAATCGAGTTCGAGTTGACCATCCAAGAATTTTGTAGCAGGCTCGTGCCCAATTGCAAAGAACAATCCGGAGACCTTCAAATCAGACACATCTCCAGTTACCGCATTCTTGACCTTGAGTCCCCCCAAAACTCTTCTGTTATCTCCATCGCCATATGCTTCGACGATCATTGAATTCCAGATCACTTCAATCTTAGGATTATTCAGCGCCTTACTCTGCATAATCTTGGAAGCTCTAAATGTATCCCTCCTGTGTATTATATACACTTTGGAACCATACTTGGTGAGGAAGGTGGCTTCCTCCATAGCCGAATCCCCACCACCAATCACCACCAGCGGTTTGTTTCTAAAAATGGGAGCGGCACCATCACACACTGCACAAGCCGAAATCCCCCGATTCCAGTAGCCATCGGGACCATCGCCAGAGCCGGGAAATGCCAATCGCTTGGCGACAGCCCCTGTGGCAACGATGACAGACTCGGCCTCCACGACCCTGGAATCGGTGAACACTTTAAAGGGTCGCCGAGAAAAATCTACATTTGATACAGTCTCGGTGAAGATCTCGGTACCGAAACGTTGGGACTGTTTGCGGCAACGGTCCATGAACTCGCCTCCAAGGATACCCTCAGGGAATCCGGGGAAATTCTCGACGTCGGTAGTGGTAGTGAGCTGACCACCAGGGGCAATGTCGTTGGCCATCCAGCCTTCAAAAAGAACGGGTTTGAGCTCGGCACGAGAAGCGTAAATGGCAGCAGTATGAGCAGCCGGACCACTTCCGATGATGCAGAGCTTCGTTTTGACGATCTTGATGTCATCCATGGCAGCGAGTTTGGAAGCAGGAGCAGAAGCAGAAGATGAAGAAGACAAAGAGGCAGCAGCGGCAGCAGAAGTGGAGGAAGCGAGTCCGAGGCCAACGAAGCTACCCGCTTTGCTCAAGAGCTTCTTCCAGCTCATTTCAATCAAGATTGCACCTTTGAAGTAGCGCTTGGACTTTGCCGTTTGGATGGGCTTTTTAAAAGCTTTCTTTTTTTTTGTACAAAAAAAAAAGAAGCAGTATGAGTGTTTGGTTGAATTTTGTAAGAGAAGAATTATATTTTTATAAAAAAAATGTAAATTTATCTATTTCTTTTTTTGAAGTTAAAAATCTCAAGTTTTGAAAAAATAGGTCTTAATGTTTAATATGGATCTGAATCCCAACCTTTTCTCTTATAAAAAAAGTAAATTTATCTATTTCTTTTTTTAAAGTTAAAAATCTCAAGTTCTTAAAAAATAGGTCTCAATGTTTAATGCGGATCCGGATCCTAACATTTTCTTAGAGAAAATGCTGGGAATTTTTTCTATCTAAGCTATTCATTTAATTTTAGATGGTCAATATTTGTTTAGCAAAGTACACGTATTTTGCGTGTATTTTAATTCTGACCGTTCAAAAATTAATGAACGATTCATATGAAGAGAAAAGGTAGAAAAAGATCTAGGTCAAAAAGGCCTGGATCCATTTTCACTCAATGCACAGCCACTTCAATATCATGAACCACGTATTTTCTCGAGATCGAAAAGCCAGTGCATTCAATAGGCGTGAAATGGGTAAAAAATTAGAAACACGTTTTACATGTCTACCACACACAATAAAAAGGATCTAGATTCAAGCCACTCCTCGTCCAGTTGCGTCATTATTATCCAGAATGCGTTTGATGGCCACGATGCACCTCTTATTTTTTTTGCCGCATGCATATCTCAATGTATATTTTTTTCTCTTTAATCTTGATCGTCCAATGCATATTAAACGACTACAATTGCTCCAAGTAGATGATCCACATCTAATAAAGATATAATGTATTTGGTTTTATCGATAAATTATTTAAATATTATATGATTATGAGAACAATACATATAATTTTCTCTTGTAATTTTTCATAGTTATATAATATATATTTCAACGTGAGCAACACTGCTAATATACATTAACTTAAATAAAATCACGTATATAACTATATGTTTTAAGAGAACATAACAGTATTAATGAGCTAGTAGTTCAATAATACTAAAATCATCTCAGAGTTAAAAATTGTAAGTTTAATCTCAATCAGAATTAAATTAAGGGAGCGTTTGGTATAAGGAAAATATTTGTCTCCCAAGAAACATAATTCCTAGGAGTTATGGTTATTTGGAATCTTGTTCCCAAGAATGTAAAAATTGTGTTTGGTTGGTATTGTAGATTCCTATGAATAATAGACATTTTCGTGTTTAGTTCAGAAGTTATTTTCCTAAGAATCTAAGTAATTTTTATAAATATATCCCTATATATAAATTGAAATAAATTTATATTTTAAAGAAAAATAGGGGTTGATGGTTAGAGTTGGTGATTTGAGGTTTGGAGTTAAGCGTTTGGGGATTTAGAGTTTAGGGTTTAGGATTTAGGATTTAGAGTTTGGGGCTTGGAATTAGGGTTGGAGTTTTGAGTTTGGAAGTTTGGGGGTTAGAGATTTAGGGTTTAGGGATTTGGAATTTAAGGGTTTGGGGTTTGGGGATAGAGATTTGAGGTTTGGGAGTTTAAGATTTATGGTTTGGGATTTGGGGTTTTGGAATTTGTGATTTGGGGTTTGTAGTTGTGGTATGATAGTTTGTGAGGGAGGATAAAATGATCATTTGTAGTTCTCAAAATTTTTTCATGAGACGGAAATTTAAAAATACCACCCCTTACATGAAAAAATTTTTGTGAGAAGTTTACTTAAAAAGTACTCCCAGAAATCATGATTTCCTTAAAAAAAATTTTTAATCTCTATATCAAATGTAAGAAATTAAAATTCTCAACTAATAATTCTTAAAAAAATTAAAAGAATCCTGATATCAAATACTTCCTAAAAAAAAACTAAGATATTTTATGTACAATCTTTTGTGCCCTGGTATTAAAAAAAAAAGGAAGCTTTTTGTCGTTAGATTGGATTTGGGCTTGAAAGATTTACATGCTAATAAAAACTAAATGCACTTGTTTTGATAGAATTGTTGGTATTGGGCTTTATAAGGCATGCCAATTTAGGACAATGGCAACCTGTATACCATTTTAGCCTTTCGGACTTGTCAAGGCCCACAAACAAATCCCAAGATTTATTAGCTGAAAAGCTAAGCATTAGTGGATGCCTAATCAGCATCAACAGTGATGTGGGAATATAGTTTTTTTCTTTTGTTAATTTAATTAAATTAAGAATGGGAATCATGTGCACTCAAATATAAGAATAAAACAAATTATAATTTATAAATTCCGGGATATGATTGCCCCCCTCTTTCAAATGTCAACAATAATTTCCCCTTTAGTCATGCTTTACGTTTAGTTTAGTCAAAAATTAGCAGTGTTAGGTGGTAATACCAACTTTATAATCTTCATTTATATACCAACTAAGCACCATCCAGCTATTGCCACTTGCCATTAACCAACAAAAATCAACACCCCCTCTAATAGTAATGTTCAATCAAACTCTCTCAAATTCTAGGAACAAAATTTTATAACCTTTCCCATTTCTCAAACTTGTTTACAGTACACACAGAATGACCCATTACCAATGCAAAACTTAGGATCAAATATACACAGAAAATCAGCAGAAGATTTCGTAGTAACCTTTAGAGGACAGGAGAAAATCAGAAAGATCAACTAATACCCACATTAACTATCTCTACAAAAAAAAAAGGGCATTCATGAGTTTCTTCAATCTTGAATATGGATAACTGGGTCTTGAATTTGGTCCATGGAAATGGATGTTCGTTTGATGAACTCCAAGCAGTCTGCAATGGCTTCTGCATAGAAAGAATTAGACCTCCCATAAGATCTCAGACGCTTGATTTGTTCCTCCCCCACTAAACTACTACTGCTGCTGCTGTTGCTGTCATTTCTTCTAACCCCACCTTTTCTGGGAAACACCTTCTTCAGCAGTTGAAAAGCTTGAGTATATGACAGTTTCCACCTATCAAAGAGCCTGAGAAAGAAGGTGAACCTCTTGCGCAGCCTTAGAATGTAAAGCCTTCTTGGGTTTAACCTGAAGCCTCTGGTGCAGCTTCCTCTGCCACTGCCAACTCTGTTGTAGGCTATGTGGCCCATGTTTAAGACAGGGATTTGCAGGCAGCAGCAACCTGTGTTATGTACAAATATAAGAGGTTGAAGGGTAACTTTTTAGATGGTGAGGGAAGGAGCTTGGACTGTTTTGGAACTTTGGATGATCTTGTGTGGGAAAGACAAGGCATTTAGGGTGTGATATATATGACCGGGATTAAACTTGAGAACTTGTGTTTAAATATAGAATGGACTAAAATCAACAAAGTGTTAAATCATTGATTGGTGTGGTAGGGCCATAGGGGACAAGGTAAACAAAAAAAGCAGAAAAATGCCATTGATTCTTTTTCAAAGTAGGTGACTAAAGCACAGGAATGTGATAATTAGTATCAAATTGGTGAGATTCCGGAACTGAGTTGCTATGCTTAATAATATAATATGATTGTTGAAGCTTTACTATTGTAACAAAGTTTGACTTTAGAATTTGGCTTTTATGGTATAGTGGCTGGCTCTTCTCACAAGGGCTGTGAAGCCTGTGATGGATTTCATCTGTATTCCATCAGAAATTGGTTTGATTGCTACCTGCCTTTAATGACAATAACGAACTTAGAGAACTGTGCTCAGATTCTTGGCGTCTTTACCACAGGTTTGTGATAAAAGTTCTACTAATCATTCCAAAGGAGTAGCTGATCCACAGTTCTCATTGAAAATAATGACGCCTTCTTCAACACCCACCTCGAAATTTGGAGCTTATAAGACAAAGATAGAGGACTCGAGGAGAAATTCTAAAAGAGAGAGGTGTATGTATATTAAACTAATGAAAAATAAATATCCTACTGAATATATATTTTCTATTAACTTAATATACGTGTACTGGGGACCTACCTTAATTAGAGGAGGGAGATAAAGGAAGTCATCTTCTAAATTTGGTTTAGCCTGAAGTCTCTGATAAGGTTAGCAGGTTGCTGAATTGTGGTTGCCATGCTAGTGCCTCAGCAGTTCAAACAACCATTTGTATATTTGGTGAAAGAAGAGCATAGCTTTGGCATCTGAAACCAAAGCCTTCCACTTGTAGCAGCCAAAAATATTAATTTAAGTGCATTTAACGGTTATCCATGATTCCCACCTATCCAATTTCAAACTAGCATGGAAACTTGTCACAAAGAGTGCCGACTTCTTAACTACCAAATAACTGTAACACAGAAGGATATATTAAGTTTAAGAGTAGAAGGAGCACAAATGTTGGATCTTGGAACTAAACAAAAGATGATGTAGGAAGTAATATTCTGGTAGATTTCATTTGCATATTTTGGCAGATGAAATTAGAACTACTTTTTTTGGTACATTAGTAACATTAAGAGTTAATTTGGCATTCTTTAGATATTTTGTGTGAAAAAATGAAAGAGACTGTGGCCTTGTGGTTGGGAGTCTTTCTCGCCTAATGCCATGTTGCCTTTGTTCAACGAGAAATAAATATTCGTGATAGCTGTATTTTGACATTTTTGAAGTCTAAAACTGGAATATTCATCAAAACAACAATACAAGATAGAGTCCCATTGTTTGTAAGACTTGAGCAACATAACCATTTATTTTTAAATAAATTGTGATCGTTCAAATATGAATGGCCATGGTCTTTTTAAAAAAATTACACACTTTAAAAATATATATAAAAAGTCACACTCAATTGTAACCATTGTGCGCGCATAAACAACTACCATATAACATCACCTATTATATTACTTAACAACATAATTAAAAAAAAACATAAGATCAAGACTCAAAATTTATCATAGTACTTTTATTGGTAATTGGTAAAGCTCTACCACCGTTGGCGATTCTCTTAAAATACATATAAAAAAAAGATTAATTATTCAAAGAAAGCCAAGTGGAAGTTTGTTACAGAAGGATAAAAGCTTTTTTTTTTTTTTCCTTTCCCACATGCTTGGAACTTTTACTTGATATATAAAACATTGGTAAATCAACTTGTATAATTGCATTCTCAAGATATTCAATTTTCACCCATTTACCTATTGAGAATTAGAACTCTAAAGCATTATTCTAATTGCATACTAAATATTTAAATTTTGTCTTTACATTTTAATTTAAGGGATGCACCATTTCTAAGTTGCTCTGTAAAATGTTTCCGCGGAGCAAATGTAGCAGATTCATGCAATAGAAGTAGTAAGTAAAAGAAGATCAACAGCTGACTGCTATCTCACTAAATAAGTTGCAATTTTATGACAAGATATTCAGTACATAGAGAATCCTAGCTAGCTCATATTGACACGGTCAAATTGTAATACTTGAGAAAATCATGTAGGAAGATATAAATATAACTAATATAGATATATACTCCGCTGAGCTAGAAATTTGGGCCGAGTTTGACTGGGCAGAATTCATTCCTTTAAATGGCTTCAAAGTCAACTATTCCTAAAAACCATCGCAAAGGAGATAGGCATGCACCATTCGGAGACCACTACTCTGATTGCTCAAATGGGACACGAACGAACAACTGTCCGTGCAGGGTCACCACTGCCGATGTGTGATGAGGGTCAATTCTTGAAGGCAAGCTGACAACCTGGATTAATTAATTTTAGAGGGGTAGAGGAATGAATAACATGCCAAAGGTTTTCAGAACAACGTAGAAGGGAAGAGATGGTAACTTTGACAAATGATAAATATTCAGTTATATATAATATGGAATATCAGTTAGCTTTTCGTTACTGATAGTAGCGTATAGCAGAAATAAAGTGAGTGCTTCAGCGAAGTCACAATTACTATTTGATTAAAACTACAAAATAATGGTTTCAGATCAAATCCAGTGGTAACATTGTGGGAAGACTACAATTGCGGCAAACATGGACCACCAATATACTCGTTAGAAAATGTAAAGAAACATGTTATCAAGTTGAAGGTTGACACTGTAGCAGTTGCTGAAAAAATTATTGAGCCAGATCCATCCTTCTCATTGCAGAAAAAGAAAATATACCTTCTTGAAAGGTGTCACACCCCAAGGATTATCAGGATGCTCAGGTTCACCACTAATAACCAGGCGTCCTGCTGGGTCTGATTGAACACGCACCTGGTTTGGAAAAGAATACACCCCCAAAAAAATTATTTAGTCATAACCAATAATAAGTATTCTCAATTCAATTTTGCGTTGTTGTGATTTATGCTTTTAGGTCATTGCTTATTGCATCCCCATGTTGGGGGTTAAAAATAGGGGTATGCTGCTCTCCAATGTATGTAAAACCTAACAAACCTGAATAAAGCCAAGTCTAACAGACCTTACAAACTATAAATACTAGAGAAGGAAAACATAGTATCACTCAAAGCAATTTACTGGAGAATTTAACTCTGGTTCCCATTTGCAAAAACTAGAGTATTCTAGAGTACACCCCTACCCATATTGTAACTCCATCTCAGAAAAAGGGAAAAAGAATATGAAAATTATAAGCTTGAAAAAAGATAACTCAAGAAGAATATAAGTTACCTCCTCCCGAAGAAGGCCAGGAACTAAAGCATAGACCTCAAAACAATCTTTCTGTACCACAAAGAAAAAAATAATTGTGATGAGTAATTACATATGGATGTATCCTCTATTAGAACACAAGATGAAGAAACTTACAGTTTTTTGCACATTGATTTTTACCCAATCAGCAGGATGTCCAATATCCACCACTGCTGTGTCCAATCTAGCCAGCCACAGATATTAACACAGTCAGGCAAGTCAGCAAACAAACCAAGATACCACATTAAACAACTTGAATAAGGGTATGGATTGGCAACACATTTCACAAACCGTTAACCAGACAAATGATAACTAAGCAGGCACAAACTCACACGAGATAAAAGAAAGAGACGAAGAATGAAGCAACAGGCATCTTAACTGTGGTTTAGATGGTTTACTACGTGCTGCTTTGACTGCATTATCCATGTAAGACGGTTTCTTTCGTTTAAGTAAATCTGAGCCAATAAGGGAGGAAAGTCCAATACTGAGAATCATTTAGCACCTATCACAATGTTAAAATGACAGCTAGGATGAAGGACCATACTGATGCTTTTAAGCTGCTTTTCACGCTTTTGCATAGACATAGAATTCCTATCCTAAGGAAAACAAAAGTATTAAATGGTTATTTGGCAATAAAAGCATATAGACCAAAGATAATATTCACTAAAACATGAATCACAACTTAAAATATTTACCAGACCTTAATAATAGGGTCACTAACTTCACCATTAGCAAGAAGACGCTGTGAGTGCCAACCCTGCATAGCCCGTGCTGCAGCATCTCTCCGTGCTCTACCTGATGCTGAAGCCTGATTACACTCATCAAGCAAAAAGGATTATAAGACACAAAGAGGGATAATGATGACAGAGAAATAGTTCCACTTACTAATCCTACTGCAACTAAAAGTGTAAATTTAATGGAGCACAGACAAGGTACAATTTCCAACCAATTTTCAATTACTGTTCAAGCAACTTTCACATGAAAGTTAAAGCATTTTCAAAGAGTTGTTGGAAAAATGTTTTATTATGCCCTTCTCAAGTTGTGAGGCAGTAGGACTATCAATATAGTTCAATCATGTGAAAGCAGCAACCCACAAAATAATGATGCTACTTGACTACGAATATTCATATACTGAATATTAGAGGTGACACATGCCAGCCACCAAAATTGTAAGGATAAAGCATATCTTGAGCTATTTGAACTCATAGTTGGATCGTAAGAATTGTTTTCTCCTTCCTAAACCAGAAAAAATTATTTTTTTAAAAAACCTCACTGTGAATTTCACCCCATTACAGCCTGTTGCATGTTAAATTAAAATATTAAGTTCTTGGTATGCCAATTACTAAAAATGCTTTCCAATAGTTTCCAATTTATTCCAAGACTTCCATGAGAATGGTAAGTTTAGAAGTTTATTCAAGTTTCCACTTACAGTTAGCCATTATATTATCTCTAGTGCTATGAATCAAACACAGAAGTTCACATAATACCTGATTTTCAATATTCATAGGCTCTGGATGAGAAGCAATAGGTACAGTAAGCTCACCACCTCTTGTTTTCTGCCTTTCATAATCAAGAAGTGCCTGGAGTAGCATATAAGAATTAGCATAATGAGGTAAGGTTACCAGAAATAAGTAACAAACCAAAAAGACATGGAAAAGGGCACAATGGCGTGTGTAATTACACAAGCACAATACGTGATACAATTATTCGATATAAAACAAACAGACAAAATACCAACTAAATAAGCCTATATGTCATAAATTCAAGTGATGCTATTTGGTGCAAAGGATTTCACCGGCTGTGAATATTCAGTCGAAGTATAGAAATCTTTTTTTTCTTCTCTTTAATAGAAAGTCAGAAAATAGAAATCATGGGCAACTGCTGAGTTCATCTATTCAATTCAACCCACAATAGTCAGTTTATGACTTAAAATATATTGTCTAAATTCAGTCAGTCAGTATATGACTAAAAAACATTATCTAAATTCAGTCAAAGTTGAAAAGAAATTAAGTAAAACTTTTGGAAGAAGAGATACCAAGAATGATTTTCAATACCTCGGGGCAATGAATCAATATGATAGTAAGAATGGGAGGGATGTTTCAACGGATACAGGCTTGCCAGACAAGTGGTGAACGTAGCATTCAAAGTATATAATAAAAAAAATAGTTTGTCTTTGAAGTTAATGGAAGTAAATCCTACTAGTCGACCATGCACACATGCTATTATTTATGGCATAGTATATTATGCAATTAAGAGAGACATAACCAAAGAATGGACCCAGTCAGGCAGATGATGTTAAGGGGTGTGTCACTATGTAGGAAGAGGGGAAAATGAGATATCATAGCTCATACTCAAAGTTACGAATAGCTTCAATTATTACTATATGAAGGATCATCCGTAGATTGTTTTGATGTAGGAAGATGGAAACACAAGCACTAATATGAAAAAGAACGGGGAAAAGACCATAATAACCAAAAGGGATGAATACCCTGAATGGAATGGGTAGAAATGACTGATATAGAGTGACATTAAAATAATGTCTTGATATTTGTGTATGTAGGTTCTTGCTTCATCTCTCTCTCTCTTATGCACTCTTCTTTCTTATCCTTTCCTTTTGCTCCAAAATTCTCTCCATAATCATGTCTCAGAAACAAAAGGATTTTGCGCAGGACAATCAGCAGCAGACGTGTCCCTAAAAGATTACATGGTGAAATAAAAACCAGACAAGGACTTCAGTAAGGATGAAGACCTGCTGTCATTACTGTTGCTCAAGTCACTTGGTAAGGAAAAAAAATCTAATAAGAGCATAGGAAAAGATTATAACCAAGAGGAACTAGAGACAACACTATAACAATAGAGGTGCACAGCCACACTGTACAAAAACTACAGGAAAATTCCTCTGATAAGCTCATAGGCTAGCTTGAATTTCATGGCTGCACCTTACCAATCAGGAAAATAATGATAATACAAAAATGGTCCTATTAATTAGGGTAAATGCAAATTATTTACAAGAAAATTTCATATTTAAGCCCAACAAAATTATACTTAATGAGCTACAAAGGCACATCATGCAAGCAGAGAGATGCTAGAAACTAAATTTGCAAAAGCATTAAAGAAAAGACCAGAAGCTAGAGTGACATTTATTAATATAGAATCACCTTCTCATAAAAACCTCGAAATGTCCATGAAACTGTGGTGCATGTCCTGCATAAGTGGAAGAAAACAGATAGAAGTATTAACATAGCACAAAAAATAACATATGACATTCAAACACCTCACTCTAGGTCCCCCGCCCCTCCCCAAAAAAAAGGACAAGAAAAAATGCATAAACATGTAGTTGGAGCCTTGGAGGGGGATGTGAGTAGTGTTAAGAAACATTTAAAGAACACAAGATGTCTATATCTTAATTATTAAAATCTCTTTTAAAACTCTGCTTTCCTATCAATATGGAAATCAATCCAGCATGCAAAATTCAATGGAAGCATACATCACAAATGTGTTGTCCATTAAAATTTGGAAGGATAATTCAATAGCTTTCAACACCCTTTCAGTTGCAGGATATCATAGCACAATGACCTACTTGACAGAACACATCACCAATTTGACATCCACTAACACTTAAGATGTAATAAGCACCAAACTGGTCCAAACATATAAAACCCATGTAAGGAGACTTTTCATTGTGAGAGCCATACATAAGTAGTATATGTTAGAGTCAAGGCAATATTTGAGCATACATTTCGCAAAATAATACTGCCAAAGATTTATGCAATTTTAAATAATAGGAATGCAACATTACTACAGAACACACAAGTCTGCACGATAAATGAAATTCACATAAATAAGATCAAAACAATAAAGTGCAGGTTGCCCCTTACTTTGGAGGTTTGAAAGATTCTCCCACTTGCCGCCATAACTTACATGACGTTACCTATACATAAATATAAGCCAATTAGGTGTATGTCCAGGCAACAATCAAAACAACTGCTCTGAAATAAACAAATGCTCAGCTGAGAGTTTGATTGATGTCAAGTTGCCTCAAGGAACTACCCCCCAAAATTTTACTTATTCCACTGTCAGAAAATGACATTTTCCACAAAAGTGACCCCAAAAAAAATCAAACTATGATAAACAAATCATAGGGAGGGTTTCAAAGAAGTTGACCAGTAACAACTATCTAAAAAATTATTAAACTATTTGCTTCAAATATCTCTACTCACAATCAACAATTTCAACAAAAAATAGCCACAGAAAATTATAATAGTTCAGGAAAAAAATTAATTAAATACCTTATCATAGCCACCCAATCTGGTCACAGCTCTCCACAACCTTATATTAATTGCAGAAATTAAGCATTAGGCCAAAGTGATAAAAAATCAATACTCAAATAACAGAAAATACTTAAGTGAACCAAAATAAAAAATAAAAAAAACTCACTTAAGGCAATTAAGCCCCTCTCCATAGAACTTAGGAGGTTTGAATTCCATACTCCTCTCCCTGAAGAAATTTTCAAGCTCCTTCATAAAAGCTGATTGCGCTTCTTCCGTTCCTGACTCATTACCATCATATGAATGGTCAGCATCCAAAAAAAACATGTGCTTTGAGTTTGAATTCCCATTATCTGCAGTTGCAGCAGCTTGGTTTTCATTAACCTTATTCTCAACTTCTACTCCATTCTTGATCTCAGCTTTTGTATCTACAGTAACAGCTAGAGGCGTAGTAGGTTTGGTACGACTTGTGAGTATGGATTCACCATTATTGCAAGATTTACTGCCAGGCAGCTCACAAGCTTCTGGCTTGACCTCCAAAGCTGTTTCAGCAGTATCAAGATTACTTTCACATGCATTGGCATCATTATCAATGCCCTTATTTCTCAGAGGAGATTCTCCTACTTCGGTCTTCACATTTGGAGTGTGTTCGCAATTAGTTTTGACCAAAATTTGAGCATTAACTTCTACGGGGACAGAGTGAAGAGTATTTTGAATTTCTTGTTGTGGAATGGCCTTTGGTTCCTCATTTTTAACATCGGCAGGTGCCTCTACCTTCCCATTTTCAACATGATTTGAAGTTTCCTCTACCGGAATGGGAGCAGAAGAAGGTTGGGGTTGAACCTGTGCGTCAACCAACTGCTGGCTTTCATCCACGGCCAATGGCAGGTCTTGGCTAGCTTCCTCGTTTTCTTTGGTATCACTCATCTCCAATTTTAAGTACGCATGAGAAAAACAACCTCCTACACCAACACATGACAGGAATATAAGAGAAAGAGGGGGGAAACCCTTTTATCTATAGGCTCGTACAAAAAAAATGAAGGAAAAGGAGAGATAAGAAAAGAACCCTTTGTCCTATGAACTAAACCCTAGTCTGTTATTCATTACTGCAGACAGCCATGGCTAATTCATAAAAGCAGCTCTACAGCACTAAATTCAAAATCTTCAAACGTTGCTTTATGGGTGCTCTTTTCCATCTTTCAAAGAGAAAAATAAAATTAAAAAAGAAAAAGGAATCGATGTAATGCAGCATTGCCTGTATCAAAATTGAAGGGTATACCTTTAGTGTGAGCACAAAAACCCTAAATCGCAGACCCAGATGAGTTGAATTAGATAAACCCTAATTCCTAGTCCTCTTCTCTTAAGCTCTCTCGGCTATGTCTTTTGAGTCTGGTTTACAGGAAATTTTACCACAAGGCATTTTCTTCCGGAAGCGGCATAGGCCCCGTCCGTATCTCCTTTATTTCCGGGTGAAGGCCTTTTTTTAAAAAAAAAAAGTCATTTTGATAAACCTTAACTGTTCGTATCTCCTTTTTTTTTAAGGAGAAGTTAAAATAAAGGAGTT
>JASKGM010015559.1:0-28179 GCA_034509205.1 Ceratonia siliqua
TGCATTGGTCTGTGAGGCTGGTAGGAAATTACCTGACGGGTAATTCTCTACGCCGGTCACGTGTCCTAAATTGGGGCGTGACAACTTCAAAGCTCTTCTATCATACGTATGTAAGCACCAAAAAAAAACTTCAAAGTGACATAATTCTAAAATAAAATGGATAAAAAAGATTTTAAAACATAGCAAAATACTAAGAAAAATATTGATTTATCAATAACTCTAATACTATTAATTATTTTCATTCTTTCTATTAGATTAAGTTTGTGTTTATTTTTAACTTGATGTTTATGAACATCATATTTTGTTCGGCCACTATTATTTGTTTTCATAAAATTTTAAAAAATACAAAAAAATTAATTTAGTAATTTAGCTTTTATTTTTAAGCTCAAATTTAATATAAAATTTTTTAAGCTTTAATTTCAAATCATAATTTTTTTAAACTTAAATTTAATTATAGTTCTATTTTAGAATTTTTTATTCAATATTAGATTTTGTTTTATTAAATTATATTTTAGTGTAATCTGAATTTTATCTAGAAGCTTGATTTTTTTTCTCTTATCACTATCGTAAATTTGGTTGGTATTTAATTTGACTTAAGCTTAAAAAGACAATCAACAAATATATTTTTAGTTTCAGTTAAATGATAGGATAGTATTTGATTTAATCTAGATTGTTACTCATGCCTGGGTGAAATTTTGTTGTCAACTTGATGAAAAACAATATAAAATTTTAGGCTGAAATTATTTCTCAATGTCAATGTATCAAAAAATAATATTATGAAGTATTCTAAAAACTGTTTTGCCACAATGAGAAATATATTTTTTTAATTAATTAAACAGTGCTATATTTAATTATGGAAGTGACATGCTTCTAAATTTTTTAGATAAGCCACAAAAGGAAAAACACAGAGATAAAAAGATGGAATCGCAACCAATTAATTAGAAAGATAATTGGGATCCTTTTAAAAACAAATATTGACCCTTAAAACTAGAGAATTGGTTCAGGAGTCTAATTACGCCTAGGAAAAGTGTTAGGTACCCTACAACGTCCATCCCTAAGGATGGTTACCCTAAATCATTTGTACTTTGTTTTATTTTTATTAATTACACCTTTTATTATTAATATGATGCAAGGATGAAAGATGAAACAACTGGGCCTGTCTTATTGTGTAAGTACCTACGTACCCCTAAGATGATCAAGGTCCACGTAGTTCGAGTTAATTTGATTAGAATTTGCCTAGGAATGATATGTGATCTCTTCCAGAAGCAGTTTCAGATGATGTGAGAGAATAACTCCTCACACAAAATTGTAGGAAGAAACAATGACAATATAGGAAAATTTCCACGTATAGCCTAACGTTTGATGAGGGATAAGAGACAATATGGGAAAATAAATTTTCACATAAGGTTCAACAAAATGGGAGAATGATTTCCCACATAATGTATGACATGAAATAAGACGATATGAGAAAATGAATTTCCACATAAAGCTTGACAAAATGGGAGAATAATTCCCCACATAATGTTTGAAATGGATTAAAACAATATGAGAAAATGAATTTTTGAATAAAGCTTGACAAAACAGGAGAATAATTCTCCACATAATGTTTGAAGGAATGAGGAATTCTATGTCGAATTCCAATTTTTAGAAGCTTTAGGGCAAAACTGAAATTTGCAATGTATGGGGGGCCAAAATGAAATTTTTAGAAGTATTTGAGGCAAAATGATTTCTAAAAGTATTGGGGGACCAAAATCAAAATTTTGAAAGTATTAGAGCAAAAATTAAAATTTTTAAGAGTGTAGGTGCAAAAATTTAAAATTTTAAAAGTATTAAGACCAAAATTTAATTTTTTAAAAGTATTGGGCTCGAACTCGATTTGTAGAAAGTGTTGAGGCCTAAACAAAAAAATTTTTTTTTGAAGACATTGTGGCTAGAATGAAATGGCTAACCCTCTTTTAGGTCAAAACGAAATTAAAAAAAAAATGAGTGAAAAATATTGGGTTTTCCTTTAGAATTCACTTAGAATATTTAACTGGACTTTTAGGGAATCCATTTGAGTAAGTTCATTGGGCTTTTTGAAGGCCATTATTAGTTTGTAGGCTCAAAATAGATTCTTAAATAGTAGGCTAATGCCCATAAATGTAAACTAGCAAACCATGAATCAGAATTGATTATTTTGAACAATGGATTATATAATCAAATTAGGATCAACCAACAAATTATGCACTTCAAATCAGAACCATCCTTTCCAAACAACAAAATGTGAACAAGCAAAACATAATCATCTTTTCAAAACAACAAAATATGAATCCAACCAAACCAATTAGTTTTGAACCAAAAAAAATCTAAACCTAGCAAAGTCAGAACCAGTATTTTTCTTTTTCTTTTTTCTCTTGAATCCAACATATTCTAAACCAATTAAAACCAAGACTGATTTCTTGAGAAAAATAGATGTTGAAACTGTAAAGCAATCAATTTTTAAGCCAACCAACATCTAAACCTAGCAAGAATCGAAACCATTTTTCGCAACAAACAAATGTTGAAAACAGTAATTCAGAACCAAAACTCTAGACTTCACATTGTGGAGTATTATCAAAAAAGCTAATTTCCAAGATTACAACCAGACCCAGGACCAAAATCATGAATCAATTTTAGAATATCAGATTTAATGAAGCCAGAAGCAAGCTTTTGAACATCAGGTAAATACATTAGGAATTATGGTCCATTTTAAATCACCAAATAACTAACAACCAAGATCAATTTTAATCAAGCTCATGGAAACACTATCCATAAGAAAAACCATGACAATGATTTCCCAAAACATTATCCATGATAATGGCTTTATAATGTTCGTGGCAAATACTGGTGAAACTTTTTTCATCAGAACGGCCATAAGAAAAAGCTTGATTTCCTGTAGTGAGAACACACAAAACACTCTAAAACAAAATAATTTAGGCTAAGAAAATGTGTGAAATAAATTCCCACATCATTGAGGTCATTTTCTTTGGTGGTGACTTTCTTGCGTAGAGGGGAGAGTTTTTGGGAAGATGTTTTTTGCTTTGCCTTTTGGAGTAACAAACGGTCATTTTGGTCCAGAAAGTTTCATTAGAAGATGATAGGTAATCTTTTCTCTCTTTTATCACATGGGGCTTTTTTCTAAAGTTATAATTTTTATCTTCAAGAAAAAAAAATCCTTTTATACTTTTTTGTTGCCTGTGCTTTTCTTTTATAAGCTCATCCAAACATATATTTTCACTCAAGAAGCACATTTTTTTTTAAAAAAATTGTTTTTCCTCAAATAAGTAACCCATCCAAACGGACTTATAATATCAAAGTAATACAAAAATAATGATGTCATCCTTCTTGACCCAAGTCGGTACGCAGAAGTTTTGCACTCGTGAAAGCTTCCTCCACTTTCATTAAGAGCTTTTGCAGTTCTATAAATGATTAGGGTCATGACAGTGCTTTTTTCCCGACCGTCACTTTGTGACAAGATTTGAAACTCTTAGACTAGTATCTTCGTGAACTACTCACTAAGATGAGTAGAGATAGTTTATAGCTCTTAAATCATCATATCAGTAGTGGTAAAACTCTGGAAACCATGCATGTAAGATTCTCCAACCATAAATGAGGTAGAAACTAATATTTCATCGGAAATACAACATAAACTATCAAGAAAGAAGTTACATTAGTTTTGACATCAAAATCCTCCTCCGTGATGCTCTCCAAACCTTCCCAAGATCTCCCCAAACCTCTCCTCTCTTCTCTCAGCCAAATAACTACCCATTGCTTCTAAGATCAAGTATTACACTTATAGCATCAATACTATCGAAGACAATATTGCTTGCTAGGAGAGAATAATCATCATCATTCACACTTCAACACAATGTGGGTTTACTCATAAATTGCTAGATAGGTTGTGTGCAATGACAGAAATTGAACTAGATATCAAAGAGGCAATTTTTGGTGGGTTTAGTTTGGAAGGGTGTGGAGTTCAACAAAGTGCTTGGTGTTTGGTATACTATCATATTAAATGTTATGATATATTGAATATCATGGTATAGAATATATACCAAACTATAAGATACCATAAAATCTAAGATTTTCATATTGGGTATGATTATTTAAAATTATCTAAAAAAATGATATAATTGGCATTTTATAAAAATTAGTAAAGGTAAAAGTGGTGTGATATGAAATTCCCAAATTTTTAAGTAGTATGAGAAGCTAAAATGTTATCACTCCATTACAATGTGATATCTTAGATGACACTGGGCATCTTAGATAAAAGTATACCAAATACCAACATCTTAAATGTCTCCTATCATCTAAGATATCAAAATTAAGATAATTGTATACCCAACGCTCCTTAAGTTATACCGATCAATATGCAATGTTAGAGGTCAGATAATAAAGGTATGCCAATTTGACTTTTATTAATTTATAAAATGCTCAAACTTAAAATTTGGCAACTATATAAAATAAAGCTTAAATTTGGATTTATAATCAAGTACAATTAGATGTGAATTGAATGTCATTAAAAGGCTCACTTCTTAATATTTTAAGAGTAAAGTGCTTTAACTTTCCTTTTATTTTATTCATCTTATACATATCTCCTTTCTATTTCTAAAATCTACCAAAATATTCAATTAAGTCACACAGTTTAAAATTGTTTCTTTTTTATTTTATTGACTAAATTACCCTTATCCCTTCTTCACCCTACTAAGCACTTTGTCCCCTCCTCTTTCTATTTCCAAGTAACACTCTTCCTTTTTCCTTCATCACCAACCATGATAATAAAATTGTGCTCATTGAATTGGCAAATTCCAGCACCACAGGTGTTGGACTGTTCTAATGAAGTTAACCTTACCGATCGTTCCTCAGTTAGCTTAAAAGAATGTGGGGAATTTGGATTGATAAAAATCAATGTGTTTTCAATGGCTTTATTTTTAACCCGCAACGTTGATTTTATAAAATTCATTTGTTGCTAAATGATTTCATAGTGCCTTTCAAAAGCCAGCAGACACTTTATATGGCAACCCTGGTTCAACAAATGGGTTCTTGTTCGAGATTGGTATGTGTACATAACTCACACCAACGGCCTAATAGCAATTCAGTCCAATCACATGGCTTAGAATTCAACTAGCTGCAAGGACAAAAATGTTCCTCCTTATTTGTTGTGCAAAGTGAAGTATTTCAAAATGTGTCATTTTAACTAGTCCCACACTGTGTAGAAATGAACTTTCTATTGGTTTTATATATAATTCTCCTCCCTTGTGGTCGTTAATGGGCTTGGAGGTGGACTTAGCTTATGTGCGTGGAATTGGGTAAGGCTTCTGAAAGTGTTGATTTATTTCCCTTGTACACAAATAAATAATCCATGACCAAATTTTATTTTGTCTTTTTATTAAAATGTTTCCTTATATGAAAAACCTATATTTTGACTTAGTATTTTCTATTTATATGAAAAATTGACATTTGACTGAGTCTCATTTTAGCACGTGTCCAACCTATTTAGTTAACTGATCACTTATATGAAGGGCTTGGAGTATTTTGACTTAGTATTTTCTATTTATATGAAAAATTGACATTTGACTGAGTCTCATTTTAGCACATGTCCAACCTATTTAGTTAACTGATCACTTATGCGAAGGGCTTGGAGGTGGACTTAGCTTATGTGCATGGAATTGGGTCAAGGCTTCTGAAAGTGTTGATTTATTCCCCTTGTACACAAATAAATATTCCATGCACCAATTTTATTTTGCCTTTTATTAAAATGTTTCCTTATCTGAAAAACCTATATCTTGACTTAGTATTTTCTATTTATATGAAAAATTGACATTTGACTGAGTCTCATTTTAACACGTGTCTGACTTATTTAGTTAACTGATCACTTACATGAAGCATCTTTATTTGATCCTATCCCTAAATCTCTCTCAACTTTAACGTTCTGATTATTATTTTTTCAACTACTACTGCTTCAGCCTAATAGATTTAATTTTTGAAAATACTAATACTACTTTTTATCTCTATTTGCTTCTTACTCTGTTGGGTTTTCAACTATTATTTTTTTCTATTCCTGTGACCTAGTTATTTAGTGCACAATATTAGGCAGTCAATTATATCCTGGAAGGGTTGCTACTCTTACTACCTTTGCACCAAGGAGTATGGAATAATCTTTTGAGAACAGTGATATACACGCCTCAAACGATTTACATTTACTGCTCCATAGTTTCTACAACATCATTTGCCACAATTATAGGTGTGTCTTTCCACTTTCCTATGAATACCACCCCACATATATGAAACCACTTTTTACTATCAGCATTAAATTTATTGCATTCTCTCAACTCAGACTAACTAACTTGACTTCGGAGTCAAGGTATTGCCCATCTAGTCCTAACTTACATGTATTATTTAACATGACTCATAAAAACCGGTCCAACCTATTCATGGAATCCGACCTATTCCAGCCTCAACACAGGCATCTTTAATATGAAATATGGGTTTTTTTTTTTTTTATTATCTTTTGGTAGGGCACTCAACAAACGTGTGTAAAGCTCCTTGATATTTGTTTTGCACTTCGTTTAGCCAAAGAAAGAGGCTTTACAAATATGACTATAGCGTCTGATTCCAAAGAAGGAAAGTGAATTTATGCCAAATTGAAGTTGCTATATAGTAACCTTAATAGAGTGTATGATGGACATTAAGATGCTCCAGGATGGAGGATGGCAGCTGCTATTTTCACACATTTAGAGAGGGTTAGTTTTGGGAAAATGAGGTGCAAATCACGGAAATGGGGTAACCATATGGGACCAGCCACCATTGTTTCTTTGTCAGTACTTTGTAGCGGATATTTTGAGAACTTATTTCCTTCGTTTGCCTTTCTTTTCTTTTTGTGACTTAACAAAAGAAAATTTTCGGTTGAGACCTCTTACCTAAGCTGAAATCAAAATCTGATATTTTTTGAAAGGGTTAGAGAAAACAAGAGCCAGCTCTTTGTTGACTGTAAATATCCATGTTAAAATTTTATCTGACACATGATTTCCTTTAAAATAAGGTAAACTGTAAGCTTGACAATAGCATTTTGCACACTAAAATTTCGACCCAATGTGGGATACCAACGAAGAATTCATAAACTGACACCATATGAAAAGTAAAGAACCAAGTCTGCTTTGAGTTCGGGAAGGATTACAAAGAAGTGGAACTTATTGTGCTACTTAAGGGTATTTTTGGGTTTTTATCAAGGTAACCAAGAATGATTAACTCATATATATTTTTTAAATTAAAATTATGTGTAGCTTGTTTTAAAAAAATATTAAAAAAATTTGTAAGTTTTAAAAAATAAAAGAAAGTATAAAATAAACGAAATAGAAAAGAGATTAAAGTATTTTACTCATATTTTAATCTGAAGCCTAACGTGGATCCAAAAAGGGATAAGTATTATATGCTAAGCACTCTCTTTGCATATGGCCATCCTTTTATTCTTAAAAATTTATAACTAAGTCCTCTTGCATATTTAATATAGCACACTCCTAAACATGTAATGATTTTCTCTCCTCCTTTTCATTTTGACCTATTTTATATTTACCAAACAGATACCTCCCATATTTCATTTCTTTCTTTCAAATGTCTTTTATTTTCCATTCTTTTTAGTGAGTTTAGAACATCTGAAAAATAGAATTAAAATTTGTTTGAATTTTTATCTTCTAAATTTACTTGTTTGGAATTAAAATATTTTTTTAAAAAATTATAGGTTTCAAATCTTACCAAAATTGATAGGATTTCATTAACAAGAATTAGTTTGGTGGCAAAAGATTTTTTTTTTATCCTATCATTATTGTTTGATGCAACATTAGAAAAGGACATTTATGTAAAACAAAAAATTTAATTGAATTCTATCACTTTAAAATTAAAATCAAATTATGAAATTCAATTAAAATTTAAAATTTATTCTAAATACAAATTAATTTTTTAAAATTAATTTTATTTTATTAATAAGATTTTAATTGAATTCTTGATAAATTTTGTTCCAAACACACCTTAAAGTCATGTGACATCAATTTTTCTCTCCATTAAGACTGTCAATTTTAAGCTCGACCCGAGGGTCGACCTGTTTTTGGAGGGTTAAAGCCAAGGTAGTGCCTTAATTTTCAAGGCCCGAATTTAAGGGGGCCTATTCGGGTCGAGCTTATAAGGGCTTAGCCCACCGGCCCAAATTTTTCTTTTTTTTAATAATTTTTTTAATTTTTTTTATCATACATAATATATGAATTAAACAATTTATCTATATATATATATATATATATATATATATATTTATATATTTATATTAATTTTTTATCCTAATTAACATATGAATTATTTACAATTTTTTTTTATCATACTACTGTACTTAATTACTTAGAATATTTTAACTTATCTAAATCACATCATTTTTATTTAAACAACTATGTTTCTACTACTGATTACATACAACGCTATACAAGAATCTATTATTAATGTAACAAGTACCCAATTAATATATATATATATATATATATATATATATATTCGTTCCAATGATTTGGTTATAATTTATAAGCTTAACTTATTTATTATGTGGTTTGATTCAAATGATACGATATTGAATAATTAAGAACAATATATATGTTACACCATTTTCGTGAGTAATTTTTGTATTTTATTATTATTTTTTAATTTTTTTTATTATGCTCTTTTAAATATGTTTAGGCCCTAAAGTCCTGGAGGGCCGGGTTAAGGTTTTTAAATATAGGCCCGACAAAAAAAAAGTCTGGCCTGGCCTGGCCCATTTTTCTTATAGCTCGAGGAGAGCTGAGTCAGGTTGGGCCGGGTCAGCCCATTTTGACAGTACTACTCTCCATTATTAGGAACAATGAGAAAAGGGAAAGAAAGACAGAAGAAATATAAATCATACATGTCTGTGGAAAAGATACCACAACCAGAAGACATGTCTAAGCAGCCCAAACAAACCAAGGAAAACCCAAAAATCAATGTGGGCCTTAGGGTATCAAGATTAGTCAGTTTCGCCTTTATATGTGGAATCAAGTGCCATGGCATACCCCACATGACCTTCTTGGAAGTTCACAATCTGTATTGAACAAAGGAAGAGCTGATGGGCTATAAAGATCTTAGACCCTGAAAATTTAGTTAGTTAACACTTAACAAAACAGCCAGATACCCAAATAAGAGGCTCCCCAACCCACAGAGGCCCAAGGGGACACATATTGATCTTGTCCCAGACAATGATCAACTCAAAACTTGAGAACTCAATTGGGTCACTTTCATTTATTATTGGGTATTTATTTAGTTGTTAATCTCAAATTTTTGAATTAAGTTTTATTTAATTTTGAAGATAAGAAAAAGGGGTAAATTTAACATTCGGTAAGGTTCTTATTTTTAAAAATATTTGACCTTCTTATGAAAGTATGAATTTACTTATTTATCTTTATTTATTAGTCTCTTATCAAACAGTGTAATTAAAAATAAATTAAAATATTCATACGTTAATAAAAAAACTGAATCACGTGTCAGAAATAAAGATACTAAATATTATATTATCAAATTAAGAGGTAAATATTAACAAAAAAATATGAAATTAACAAAAAAAACTAAGAGGTAAATATAATTTACCCATGTTTTTATCTTAAAACCTAAGGTATCTAAAATGAACTATACAGGATATTTCAAATAAGATCAAAGTTCTTTTGATCGCTTACACATGTTTCATAATGTTCTACTAATGTTTGTTTAGGTATGCTAAAGAATTATTGACCAATTTCAAAACAACAATAACCCCTAAAAAGAAAAAGTATGCTAAAGAATAGAATAAATTGCTTTGATCCTCCAAAGATATTACTTAATTGAGTCTTCCAAAATTAAGTTATTTCAATTTAGTCTTTTAAAAGTATTTATTTTAATTTCATCCGTCCATTAGTTTAAATAATCAATATTAATTTGCCAAAATTATTATATATTTTTATGTGAGATATAGTAGAAATAAGTGGAAGAGATATTTATTCTCTATTAGTTATATTTGTAATTCCATTGATTCTTAATTAATTAAGCTAGCGGAAGGATTAAATTAGAGCAAAATTAATTTTTAGATGACTAAATTAAAAGAATTTAAATTTAAAAAACTCAAATAGAAAAATGAAATATTTAAAGGGTCAAAATATTAATTTACTAGAATACATATGAAAGAAAATCTTTGGAATGGAGAACTAACGATTGAAGGTTGAAATTGTCATAGTATCAGCTTTCTGCTGTGTGGCAAAAATATTTCTTTTATTTAAAAAAAATATCTTTTAGTTTTTAAATTATTGTTAATAGTATTATGATAAAGATATAGTATAGCGTTTGAATAAATTTTGATAAGCTAGCTATTTTAGTAATATTATTATTAATATTTGAGTTAATATTTGTAATTTTTATTTGTCAAAAAATTAATTTCTACTTTTGATTCTATATATTTTACAGACGATTTAATTCTTTACTTTTTCTCTCATAACAAAAAAAAATTAATTCTATTTAAAAGTAATTTTCTTATATTAGCCCCCAAAAAAAAGCCTAAAATAATAAAAGCATTTTTCTTAAAACATAGCTTTTTTTTTTTTTTTTGTAACATGACCAAACAAGAGCTAGAAAGTGTTTCAATCTAATTAACTAATTTCACCATGTAGCTAACAACAAATGAATGGAGCTAACTAGAAGCATATGGACAAAGAGTGGTCAGATTCATAAAAAAGAGTTTCTAACTATTCTAACTAACGACAAACAAGATTGAACTGAGTAGAGTGGTTTGAAGATCATCATGAAGTTTTGTCAAAGCTTTGTAGCTAACTACAAACAGAAACACCAAGGTTGTAGATCCTAAAAGAATTTGTAGCTAACTACTTCTCGAAGAAGAAACAGACGCAACCCAAACTATCATCAACATCTCTTGTTTGATTCAATCTGTCATTGGTTAGAAATCATCCCGCCAGACTTATAATAGCTTATCTAATTGACCCAAAAACACAGAGAAATCAATCAAACTTAAAGTGTATAAGAGTATTAGCTCAAGTAACATTCTTCCTAATAATAAATACTAGTTGGCTTTAACGTCGAAGGTTCAAACTCTCACTCATCCTAACATTACACTACGTACTATTTATCGGCAGAAGAAATCAAACTTAAAGCATCTGTTTGTTTCAAATAAAAACTAGTTTTTAAAAAAATAAAAAAAGTCCAACAAATTACACTCATTCTTCTCAAAGAAGGTGATAAAAAGTTTTTAGTAGTTACATATATTTAATTCCTTATTTTAAAATTTTAAGTTTTTTCATTAATTTTCTCTTTCTGTATTTCCGAGTATTTTTTAAACTTATAATTTCCTATTTTATTTTTTATTATGCAGTTCTTCAATTTGTGATATATTTTTTAAAAGTTGGATTCCTAAACATTTATGCAAAGAATAGAAACAAATTTATATGAAACAATTTTTTAATTTTTAATTTATCTAAATATTAAAAAATATATAGTTACATAATAAATTAAATTCATAAATCTAGATATATTACATATTTAATAACTACATAACAATAAAATGAGAAATTAAATGTTTAAAAACACTCAAGATTCATCACAATTTTTTTATGTTTAAATTCATCTAGTTTCTAATTTTTCTTTGTCAATTTTTTCAATTATTTTAAAATTTGTTTATAATTTTTGTATTTTAATATCTATAATAAGTTCAGAACATATGATAATTTGATAAATTAGTGATAATATTAGTGAAAATATATAAATCATTTAGTAAGTGGACATATTTTTTCTCTCTAAGAATCACATTCCTCGTAGGAATAATACTAAACTATTTGATTTGCCTAAAATATTCCCAAAAATATTTCTTAATGTTCCCAATAATGTTATATTTCTGTGTGTGGCTCAGTGACAATATTCCTAGGAATCTTAGATCATTTTCTAAAAATACCCATTGTCACTTTTAATAAAAAAATTAATATTTACTAATGACCCAGCCTTTACCTATTGGCATATACCAAACACCTCGAAACAAAGCTTGACACTTCTCTCTTCATACCATCCCACCAATAAGTCTTCCTCAAGTCTTAATACATCTTGGTGGAACCAGGATGCATTGTGTACAATGAGCAATAAGCTACTTCAAGATTTTTTCTCTTCAATTCCCAATCTGTAGACTCGATCTTTGTATCTTAGGGTACCCTCACCATCCACCCTGAACTCACTAATTAGCATCAGACTATTTTGACTTTCTCTTCTTAGCATTCACCAAAGGATTGGAGGCTTGTGCTTCCTTGATCGCTTCCATCAATGTAAAATTCACCTGAATATGAGTTAACAATACTCCCGTAGCAGATATCACAAACTTTACCCCACTGGCCATAAACTCCTTGACTATTTGGCTGTGCACAACCAACACATGAGACATGCTACCCATAAACTTCTTGCTCAACGCATCTGCCACCACGTTGGCTTTCCCCTAATGATACAAAATCGAGCAGCTATAGTGTTTGAGGGATTTAACCCACCTACGCTATCTAAGGTTCAGATCCCTCTTATCAAAGATGTATTTGAGGCTCTTGTGGTAAATGAAGATCTCACAAGTTTCCCATACAGATAGTGCATTCACACCTTAAGTATGAAACCAAGATTGCCATCTCCAGGTTATATGCAGGGTAGTTCTATTCATGTTTCTTCAATTGTATCAAGGCTTATGCAATCACCTTACTGTCTTAAATCAATATGCATCCATGTCCAACTCGAGAAGCGTCAAAGTACACTATGTATCCACCTATATAAGGTTCAGTCAAAATTGGTGCAATAGTAAGACAAGTCTTGAGCTTTTATAAGCTCTCCTTACAGGCTTCTTTCCAAACAAACTTAATACTCTTTTAATTCAACAAAGTCAACGGTGTTGCCAACTGGGAGAAATTCTCCACAAACTTTCTATAGTAACTAGCCAAACCCAAGAATTTTCAAACTTCTAACACATTGGTTGGGTGGAGCCAATGCTACACTGCTTCCACCTTCCTAGGATCTACACAGATTCTTTCCTTAGACACTCAAAAAGGCTACTTGGGACAAATAGAATTCACACATAAAGAATTTGGTATATAGCCATTTTCTTTAAGTGTTGCAGGAGGATACAAAGATGTCTGTCATGCTCTTCTTCACTTTTAGAGTATATCACGGTGTCAACAATGAAGACTAAAAAACTGGTCCAAGAATAGTTTGAACACCATGTTCATCAAGTCTATGAATGTCGCAAAGGCGTTGGTAAGCCCAAATGACATCACTATGAATTCTAATGCACATATCAGGTGCAAAACATGGTTATAGGAATGTCTTCCTTCAACGTAACTTTGTTCAACTATTTGTAGTTAATGTACATCCTAAATGATTAGTCTTTCTAACTTTGTTCAACTATTTGTAGTTAATGTACATCCTGAATGACTAGTCTTTCTTCTTCACTGACAACATCGGGGCTCCCCATGGGCAATTGCTAGGGCATATGAAACCTTTGTCTAGAAGATCTTGCAATTGAGCTTTCAGCTCCCTCAATTCACTAGGGACCATATAAATCAGAGGAATCAAGATGCGTTAAGTACTTGAGATATAGTCTATGCCAAACTCTGTCTCTCTGTTTAGGGGAAGACCAATTAACTCTTCATGAAACTCATCAAGAAACTCTTTAACTATAAGGACATGGTCCATATTAGGGCTATCATAATAAGTGTCTTTAACATAGGCTAGGTAGCTTTAGTGTCCCTTAAAAGCTTTCTCGACCCTAGGGCATATATCAAGTTATGTGGGAAATTCTAACCTTAACGTTCTTCTCATGCCAATTTACTACAACTTGTTGATTAGCTAACCAGTCTATCCCTAGGATGGCATCAAATTCTAACATATCCAAAATCACTAGGATAGCATAACACAATTCATCATAAATTAAAATCTTACAATCAGGTACAACTCTAACTATAACAATTACCTCCTCAAGTGGTGTTGCTACCACCAAAGGGGAGTCCAGACACTTACTAGCTCTTTTCAACCAAGAAGTAAAGTGTAGAGATGCAAAAAAATGGGTAGTACCATAATTAAACAAAACCTTTGCATGTGCAAAACATACTGGTAAGATACATGTTACAATGGCAATAGATTCCTGAACATCTTAAGCATTCAGAGCATATACACAGGCTTAACATCTGCCAAATAGGGCTGATCCCCTACCAATAATTCCACGTCCACCAGATGATCGTGCTAGAGTTACAAGGATGACAATGGTCTGGCCATAGCGAGGAAGGTTGATTCTCCCTTGCCGGGCAATCCCTAATTAGATGGCTCATTTTTTCACACTTGAAACATACTCTAGATTCTATGGCATGACCCTGATATAGGACATGCTAGGTTCTTAGAGTTGTGAGGTGGTGCTAAAGCTGCAATCTAGAAGTAAGCACCCTGATCTATTCTTTGTTTCTGACCCTGGCCTGACTAATACTATCCTCAGGCCAATCCCAATTACTAGTAAACTCATTCCTAGACTTCCTATTCCCGCTTATTTTGAAGTGGTTGGTCCTTCATTCTTAGACCTCTTATAGCTTTCCCTTTTAACCTACAGCTCATTCATCCTGATCTCAATCATGGATGCTGAATCCACTGCTTGAGCATAGTTAGTAGCCTCTATCACTAAAAATGATATGAACAATATATCCCTCAGATTATGCACAAACCTTTTCACTTACATTTGTTCAGTGTCCACCATGTGGGAAGTGAACTGTGATAGTGGAGTGAAGCATACATCATAGTCTAGCATAGACATGCCCTCAGTTTGTTTACTGCTCAAACTCACGGGCTCTAGGATCTCTCACACTCTTTAGTAGAAATCAGATAAAGAAAGCAGTGCAAAACTCTGCCCAAGCAAGAGTTGAAGCATTATCTCTACGCTACAGGAAATACTAGTACCTTTCATAAGCTATGACATGGGGATGATAGCTAACCAACTTTACAGCATAGTCCGGATTACACCCAATGTCATGTACAGGCTATCTAACTCTTCAATGAACACATTTGGATCTTAGCCCAAATCCACACCATAAAACCTTGGAGGTTGTGTCTTTCGAAAATCATACAGAGTGACTTGTACACCCTGCCCTTTCTGGGTCAGTGCTAGAAACGATGGTACCATTCCTGGCTGGGTTGAGTAAGAGAAACCTTATTCTGCTTTTGCTACTAAGCTAGCAATCCAGCGAAATCTATCGTGGTTTGCTAAACCTAATCCAACTCCCCATTTCCTCTACGACCTCGACCTTGAGTGTTGAGGCACGAGAATTAGAAGATCCTTGATCAAAATGGGCATCTTGCTACTCTCCCTTACCAAAGGTACATCTCCTAGGTGGCATGGTATCGAAAAGAAGATGTTAGGAGTTACTAACAGGAGTTTTCATATTTTAGAGTTTTATAATTCATAATTCATGCTTAAGGTTACATAATTGAATACTTTAGATGTAGTAGGTGCAATGCTAGTTAGACAAACACTCTTGGGTAGTATTTGCAACCCACAAATACAACCTACGTTTGGGTTCACAAACTTCTAAATATGGCACTAATACCAACTTTGTCATACCCCAATTCATGAGTGTGACTAGCACAGTACATAAGGAGGATCTCTATACCCCAAAGTCTCAAACACAATTCCAATGCATATGCAGACTCAAGTTTAAAAAAACATATTCAAATTTGATTAAAAATATAGCAGAGTGTCCTCTATAAATAAGGCATTGCCTAAATGTATAGAAAACATGAAAGCTAGTAAGGAGCTCAACTCCATCAGTAAATAGAAATCCGGAGTAAAACCATAAATAAAAGGTTCCACCCTAACAATAGGATTATCCAAAATTAAACTGTTTTCAAAACAATGCAATAAAATTATATTCCTACTGACTGTAAGTGACACCATAAGTAATCCAAGTTTACTTCCAAGAGTACCTTGCCAAGTCAGACACAGCAAGTCAAGCTGGTGGAGGAGATGCTAATTGTCTTTTGGAGATAAAAACATAAAATAGAAAGCGGTGAGTCCACCAAATCAATGAATGAAAAGGTGTCCAATAGGAAATAGGATGCCATACAAAAATAGGGACATGCTTAGACTATACAATTCAGAAAAGTATAGGCCTTAATTTCAAAAGCCATAGTTCAATATTCAAAAACTAGGCCGAAACATAGGAAGTTGTAAAAGAAAAGTAAACCAAACAAAAAAACCAGGATGTAACCTTACTGAAATAGACTTTTCAAACATCGTTATCCCAACGAATATGCATAATATGCAATGATGCAGATATATATGCTCAGAATATCACACAGTGTATGTCATTCACTCATGTTCATATGTCTTATGCATGGAAAACTATCAAACACTAATGAACTTATCAACTAGAAAACACACAGTTTGAGATTAATCCTTAGGTTCCTTCATGACAATGGCTCTAAGAGTGTTACCAATTAGGTGTTTTACAAGTCATTTACCAAGTCCTTTCAGAAAACAGGTTGTAGAGTGATTTTCTAAATCAACAAGCTACATAGACATACTTAAAGCATAAACAAGTTTCATATAGTATAAAACAAAATAAAATCTCTCAAAAAATAAAATTATGAATAATTGATCAGATATACATATACAATAATAATAATGTTCCTTAGCTATTATCAAAAATAGTCACACTCATTGGTTTGGCATGCATGTGCCCTACCACAATGCTATCCAAGGTTTTTAAATCGTGCTACAGTGGTCCAAACTACAACAGTACAACCAAATTACCTATTAGTAATGTCAGAATTCAAAATGATATATCCTGAAACTTCGAGCATATACCATAAGCATAATAAAAACAATCTAAACCTAAAAAACCTTAAGGAAGAGTCAAGGGAAGGGTACTCTACCTCTAAAACAACTTCAGAATACTCTGGATTACTTGCTACAGGTTGAGGGTCACTCATAACTCAATCTTGGTATTGTCTAATCACCAGGAATAGTGTTAATAAGAGATTTAAGGAGAACAAACCAAAGGGATGATCAAATCCTAGCCTGTAATTGATAAATAAGACATTGGAAACTCAGTTCTTACCTTTGACTATCTCCCCAGAGTGACACCAGGAAAAACCCTTAAGTTTTGTTTGAAAAATGGAGCTTTAAGGGTTTTTTTTTTTTTGAGTTTTCATGGTTCATTTGACTGGTCACGTTCGATTGACCGACTTGTAACAACCCTTAAGAGTAGCTGACGAGATTGGATCCGGTCATGTCCTATTTTAGGACATGACCAGATGTTCTTGAAATCCAAGCCGTCCACTTTTTAATGGACGGCCCGGATTAAATTTAAGAAAAATTATATATCTTTAAAAAAAATTTCGAAAAATATGTAAAATCGTGATCATTCTTAAAATCACGGATAGCCACGATTGAACAGGTCGGGATCCGGATCCGTAGATGACACAATCTTGCTTTGTTAATTAAGTTTGGATCTAACTAAGTGTGTTTAGTGCATATTTTTGAAAAATTGTTGGTATCTTTGAGTTACCGAGCTCAGGAAAGGTTTGTTAATGTGGAACTCGGATAAAAAGTTTTGCTATTAGTTATTTTATTTAGTTTATTACTTTTCTTTATTTTTAAGAAGTCCCACATGTAGTTCTAGTGATAGTTATAGTTATTTTAATATAGTAATATATATTGAAATAAGTCCCACATCACTTGTTTCTCAGTGGGTTTAGGCTTATAACCTATATAAATATGTGATCCCTTTGGGTGTTCTAAACATCACTTTCTATTAATAAAATTTTGAATTATTCTTATTATTTTCTGGAGCGCCAGAATTTAGTTCCCTTAAATTTCTTCAAAGGTGTTTGCTAGAACAAATATAGCCCACTTCACTTACGTCTTACATCAATTTTGGCCCTAGTAGTAGGTTTGAGAACTAATTGACATTATTAGAGGTAAATAACTCATTTCCTGACACTCACGTTCAAATTCTTTAAGTCTTACATACATTCCTTAGAATTTTTGTATATGCCCAAAGTTCTAGGTAGTTTTGGGATAGGCCTTTGTGAACTTTGAAGATATTAATAGGAATCTAAATATCTATGACTACTGTAGAATGATTTGAAAACCTCGGATAGCACTACAGTTATACGCAGACCGAACTAGTGAGTGAGACTGTGTCTAGTAATGCTAGGTAGTGTATAATGCATGCTATATGAATTGTCAGCCTATGTGTTGCTGAACTCAGTCTTGAAAATGTCTCCTAACATGTTTTTCTGTTTTCAAACTATATCTTTTTTTATGAACTTGCCTGAATCCTTGTGAAATGATTTAGAAATTACTATGACACCTGTATTTGGAAAAGAATTCACAAATGGTTTATAAAACTCCTAGTTGGATATACTCTTGGAGCCATTGTCATGTAGGAACCTAAGGATTGATCTTAAGGGGCATTATGCTATAGCATAGGCATTGTCAACCCTTTTTTAGCTACTAATATGAACTTTGAAAATGTCCTTATTGTTGTTTTACTTTATCTGAAAAAAAGTGATTGCTTTAAGCATGCCTATATTGTCTATGAATTGGTTTAAGAACTATGCCAAAGCTGTATTCTAACAAGACTTGATAGAAGATCATGGGAATCATTATGGAAAGCTGCATGTACAAAGAGAATCCTTTTTTTTTTTTTTTCTGAAAACTCAGTATTTTTGTGAAATTGTTTGAAAGTAAATTCTTTTTAAAAAAATTTAATTTTACTGATTTTTGAAGAAATTAGTGAGTATAACTCCTACAGCCCATGCCTGAGAAGGACCCAAGGGTTAACCCCGAACTGCCTATTTCACCAGTTGACAAGTTCGTTGGTACCTGTTAGCATATTTCGTCAAGTGAACTCTTGAAGTTCACTAGCACTTGTCATGCATGAGACATTTTAGCACAACTAATTGACATGTACTGAGTGACACACTGAACATACATTTTTGTAGCATTGCATACTATGCATATGTTCGGGACGGATGGGTTCCCAACCTGAAAAGCATGTTTTACTTCAGTAAGGTTATATCCTAGGTCATTTCTGTTCAGTTTATTTCTAGTTAAAATGATTAAATTTTACTTTTGTCCTGAAATACCAAAATGTGATTTATGAACTAAGCCCAATATTTTCTTATAAGTACTATAGTCTATGTATCCTCCCTACTTTTTTGTGGTGTCCTAGTTTTTGCTAGGCACATTTTTACTCATTGAGTTAGTGAACTCATCCTTTTATATTTCATATTTTTAGCTTTAGGGAAGGTTCCTAGCGACATCTACTAGTCTGACTTGTTGCCTCAGATTGACAAGGTAAATCTTTGAAGAAAACTTTGAAGTTTTTGGATGTGTCTTGTAATTACTAAGGCCATGGATTAATTACATTGTTTTGAACATATTGATTTTGAAATATTTATTTTGTTAAGGCGGGGCCCTATATTTATGATTATGTGCTTTTGTTTTTAATTATGTTGGAGTTGAGCTCCTTATTGGTTTTTTTTTTTTTGTCTATGTACATTTGGGTGAGGTCCTATTTACAAGGAACACTCTATTAGAATTTCAATAAAAGTCATGAACTTGTGTTTAAAAGTACAAGTATGCATATGCACCTGGTTTTGCGTCTAAGTCTTTTGGGCATAGGAATCTCCCTTATGCACCGTGCCAATACTCTCCTAGTTTGGGGTGTGACATAGCCCCTTATCACCAATTGACCAAACTGGGTATTTAGTGCTTAGTTCGCAAGATTTATCCCATATAGTCATTTTTCGACCCTGACAACTCATGGGTACCTACAATTTTTAGAAATTCATACCAAAAACCCTCTTTTAATTCCAAAACAAGTTTTCCTAAATGAAAATGTGACAAAGACTCGTAAGGTTTATTACATTAGGGTTTTTAGGGTTAGGGTTTAAGCTTTAGGATTTTAGGGTTTAGGTCTTAGGGTTTTAAGGTTTAGGATTTTAAAGATTAAATAGGGTTTAAGGTTTTCATAATCAAGAAGGGTGGGTAGTTTAGTTTATTTACATAGCTAGATAAAAGTATTTCTAATGTGTGTGAATGAAAATATGGAAATTTGTGGGAATATTTCATTCCTAGGAATATAAGGTCGGGACCAAGGCTAGGTCTAGGGTCGAAGTTGGGGGGCTAGAGCGGCAAAGCTAGGGTTGGGTCCAAGAATCAGGTCTAAGTTTGGGTTTGAGGATTGAGTTAGATTTTGAATTTAGGACCTAGAGTCACAACAGAAATTGAGAGTGAAAAAGGAATGAAAGTTATTGAGAGGTGGAGAAATGACTTCTAAGTTTAAAAGTTAAAAGTCATTTTCATTTTAAAAGTTGCTAACTTTTATTCTTTTTTTTTTATAACTTTTGATTGACCCAATTTTTTTCTAATCAACATTGAAAAGTTAGAAAAGACCATAAGTGATTTTGGGCAATTGTAATTCTGTTTTTATAGTATTGAGATCTAGTTTCAAAAAGCGTAAATCCACACCCTCAGTCGAAATTAAATGAAAAAAGAAGGAGAAGAAAAATAGTAGATCCATAACTTGCAGAAAAGGTGTTAAAGCAAGAGTTTGCTAGCGAAAGAAAATTAGTATTGTGAAATGGATGCTAATAACTGAGGCTAAAAAATCAGTAGTGAGACTAGGTCACTATATAGCGAAACTTTGTTTTTTCTTTGTTTTTTCTTTTTTCTTTTTTTGCAAATGTAGACTTTGTGTTTGCCGATAAATAAATGGAGGAGTGAGCGTTCAAACTTTAATTTTAAAGTCATCTTAATATTTAATATTAAAAAAGGTACCACTTAAATTATGTTTCATAATATTCTAAAACTCTAATTCACTTATCCTTTATATTTCCACCTTATTTATTGCATTTAGCATCCTCTATGCTTGCTAGCTTGCTATTCTTATCTCTTTCACGCTTCTGGAAGATTATCATGTATTTTGCTTTGTCTCAGTTATGCTTCTAGCTAGCTTTTGATTAATTTCTAGCTATAGCTAGTGCCTTAAACTCAAATTTAAAATTATTATTTATTAATTATTTTATTTTTATTTTATTACTCGTTATAAATAAGAGACACTTTTTTTTTAAGTAATTGAAAGAGTTTAGAAGGAAAAATTCAAGGAACAATAAAAACTTATACGCTAAATTTGATATTTTGATAAACTCACTCTAATAAATAAAAATATAAGAAGATTTTATATAGGATTTAAAAAGAGAGTAGATTAAAGTATATGCAAGATAAGAAAAATAGAAGAGATTAAAGTATGTTACTAAAAAAATGATTGTGTGCAAACCCATTTCAGCCAATAATTCATTATCCTTAATAAACTATTATTTTTTTATATATAATTCCTTCTGAGTTTTTTCATAAATGTATAATATATATTATGCTATGGAATGGGAACATAACAATGCACAAAGGACCCCTTCCATTTAAAAGCATGTACTCTGAAAGTATAGCACATGGCTAAGGCATCGTGTGGCTCAACAATTATTACAAATAAGGGACAAATGAATTATGCCAAACGCTTGCGTGTTTAGCCAACACTTACCAACTTTGTGCCCATATAGTGGAGCCTTCCATGTTTGTTTCCTTTCTTGGTGAGTGACACTCAGTGTGATCTCTCAAAAATTTCTCTACCTTCTAAAAATAAAATAATTACAAACAACTATATTAAAAAGATATTCTAATTTAATTTTCTGTGTCTTTTTCTTTATGTTTTTTTCTGGCTTAAAGAAAGGGAAATAATAAAAACAAAACAAGCAAGAAAATAAATTAAGAAGTTGGCCTATTTATGAAAATAGATATCTAATATGTAATTAGGATCATTATTATATATTAAAATCTTATTTATTTTTCTAATTATGTCACAAAGAATTTAAAGTCGAATTCACTTATTTTTTTTAATATGGATTTTTTTGTAGTTTTCAAATTCCATCAAATTAAATTGATAAACAATTTCATAATCAAAAAATAATTTTGCGCCAAAAAGGATTTTCTTATCCATATCATCATTTCTTTGATGCATTATTAAAAAATTATATTATCAAAAAATTGAAACTTTAATTGAATTATATCATTTTGAAATGTAAATCAAACAATTAAATCTAGCTAATTAAATTTTATAAAATATAATATTTATTTTAATTATAAAATAATTATTTAAAAAATTCAATTGAATTCATTAATCATAATTCCTTTATTCCAAACATATTCAATATATTATATATATTATTAGATGTATTTTCACGTATTTAAATTCTAACTTTGTTATTTTTTGCATCAGATCGTAAAGAATATTTTTATGTATTCTCTCTTCTAAGTGTGAATACCTTTAATTGAATTGAGGAGATGGATTAATTAATTGAAAAAAAAAATCTAATCCGGAAGTTAATATAAAGACCCTCGCAACCGAACAAGTAGAATAAATTAAGTTAAAGGCAATAAACAAAATCACATGGCCACAGATACACCTGTAAATGAAGCAACGTCAGATATTTATGTCACACAGTTCCTTTCCAACCTAAGTTCGTGTTTGGACACATACCAAACATGTCCTAAAGACCCATTGAATGTGTCCCCAATTTTGATCCCCCCATTATTTCAATAGAGCTAGCTGGCTAGCAAACCAAAGAGAGATCATGAGATTGAGGAACAAAAAGACTTAGCTGTATTTTGGAAATTGCTCCTTCTTTTGGGGGAATTTTAGAGGGAGATAGGAATGGGTTCAAAAGCTAACTAAAAAGATGGGAAATGGCCAAAGGAATGAGAGTACATATGAGTCATAAACGACACCCTCTAAAGTTAGAAGAATGTTCCTTCACATGGTTGGGTTTTGAGGTCCGTAAACTTAAAGTTTAAAACTTGAAACATGATGGATTTGAATCTATCGTCTTTGAAAAAAGATAAACATAATATAAATAAATTTATATATAATAAATATAAGTGGAGTTGACATATATGTTTATTTCTTTTTAAAGATGACACGATTATGTTCTTTTTAAATATGAGAAAATATTAGTCCTTTTAAGATAATCTAAACAACCCCTTTAAGATGGAAACGTAGCTAAATCCTATGAAATTAATTCTATATTGATTTTAGTTTAACAAAGTTTACAATAATTTGCACATTGGGATGCACAATTGTCCAACAAGAGTAAGGGTGTCAAACAAAGTCAATCAAACCCATTAAACTAAGGGTCAGTCCTTGACAAGCCGATCCTTAACGAGTCGGGCCGAAAAAGTAATTTTATTAAAAATGCGTCAAAAATCTAAAAGAGCCTTAACGGACCAACACATGAAAAAATTTTAAAAATAAAATTTTATAACAAAACAAAACCTAAACTATCAATCAATCATTCTCAATAATTATGTAAAAATTGTATGCATAACAAAACATCATCAATCCAATCTCCACAAAGCGTCAAAGATAATAAAATAAAATTAAAACCAAAAGGATCAATTAATCATCCTCAATAAGTATATTCGAATATTTAAAAAAATCAAGTTCAAATTTTGGGTCATCCAAATAAAAATTTAACTGAGACTTTCCATTATTTATCACATATTAGCTTTCAAATAATGCATACTCCTATATCATTTCATGTCCAATGACAAAAAAAATTAATTAAAAAAATTAGTTATATTATACGATATTAAAAAGTGAATATAAATTAAAATATATAAAAATTAAAAAAAATTAAAAACTTACATCAAAGTCTTGTACTTGAATTTTCATTCCTTTTCCCACTCCAATATCGCAAGATTTTGTAAAAAAAATAATAATAACAAGGCTCAATCTCAGCCCATCATAGGTTAGCCCGTAATAGGCCAGGCCATAAATGAGCCGGGTTTAAAACGACCATGATTTTTTAGAGTCTGCTTTCTTGGTTCTAAACTCACCATCAAGGGTTAGGGTTAGGGTTAGGGTTAGACTGTCAAGCCCAGTTCGAATTGACATTCCTAAATAAGAGTGAAACTTGACAAATATTTAGATATATACCAAATTTAGGTAGAGTAAGCCAATGGAAAATAAATTTAAAATATAAGAAATAAAATTTACTAAAAAGAAAAAAAAATAGATAAATTCAATTTATAAAAAGTATGTAGGCTAAACCAATTATAAATAGACAAATAAGTATGTTAAAGGTGGATTTAACTAAAAAATATTTTTGATATACTTACATGTTTATTTATTATTAGTTTAATCTACTATTTTTTATAGACTCAATTTATCCAAGAATTCCCCTTAAAAAGTATAAATGAGATGTTTACATATCTTGTTTTCATTGATTTGGTACGTTTATCTTCTTCTTTTTTTCTTGGATAAATTACGTTTATCTCTTTTAAAGTTTAATAATACAACACATGGTATTTTCTTTTAAATGATATTTATTTTTTTTATAAAAGTATGAATATAATAATTTATCCTTAATACTAATATGGTAAGAGATTGATAAACAATGACAAATTAGTATATTTACATACTTTTATAAAAAAATTAAATGTTATTTTAAAAATATATATATATTGAGTGTTATATATATTACAAAACTTCAAGAAAGAACTCATAATTTACCCTTCTGTTTTTGGGTTGATTTAGCTCCAACTGAAATCAAGAAGATTATCTTTTAATACACGAGGAGTACCAGAGATTTTTCCCTCTCATAATGTCATTCCTACCATTAATTGGCTAGGTAGGAGACAAGTCTTGTCCTAAGGAATCAGATTGGACTAAAAATAAGGTTACAGAAGAGGATGGATCCAGTCATGTCTTGTAAAAAGGCATGATTGGCATGTGATATAAATTGTGGCAATTTATTTTAATCGAACAATCACATTTTTAAAAAAATATTTTTTAAAAAAATTATAAAAATCATTTCAAATTATGGTTATTTATTTTTATATGAACGATCATAATTTGATCGATCGATCCGAACATGTCAAGACATAACGAGAAGGCGGTCTTAGAATGAGGATATAAACATTGAGTTTCAAGTTAACTAAGGTGGAATTAGTTTCTTCTTCATGTAAGGGTCTTTATTTTTTTATTTTTTTACTCTCCTTTCCCTCAAACCTTTTTACCCTGGTGAAGGCAGATTGGAACCCGATATTTGTGCTCACTGCTAAGAACTTTATCAGCCACACTAGTTAACACTTTCTGGAAGGGTCTTTAAGTAGGGAGTGTGTGTTTGTTAAAGCAGGAAACTCCGGTTTTCTAAAAAATGGGCCAATCAAGGCTGATCCAGATCCAAAAATATTGCCAGAGGCCCAATAAAGGGAAGAAGCACCTTGAGGGGCAGATTGATGAACCACATAAGAAAAAAATAATTTTCTTTTATCTTATATATATATTTGATCAACGAAAAAAATTATTTTAAGTTGTAGCTGAATTTATTTTTTTAAAAGCAAGAAATTATAACTTTTTTAGTTAAGAAATTAGAATTTTTCTTTCAAAGTAGAACTAGAATTAAATAATATTTTTAAATAAAAATACCTTTATTTAAATAAAAATTAAAAATGTTATCTTAACTATTAAAATAGTACTAAAAACATTTAGCAGAATTAGCCAAACACTAAATTATTTTTTATTATAAAACTAAACTATTTTCTTACAACATTTTTCAAAAAATTGATTCTTGAAAAAAAAAAAAGATATTTTTTAGCGCAGCCAAATTGCCCATAATTTATCTAGATAAGTGGATTAAACTAATAAGAAGTAGCCATATATCAAAATGCATTTGATTGAAAATTACTTGATATATCCACTTTTGGTCTTCATCTTGGTATCTTAATTAGATAATTAACATGAGATATTACTATGTGTTTGATACATTATTATCTAATATACATATTTGGTGTCATTCAAAATACCATAGATTAGCATCATTTGAGGCTATATCTCAAACAACTCAAAAATCATAAATATTCTACATTACATCATTTTTAATTTTACTACATTCAATAAAATATCAATTATATTTTTTTTTATAATTTGTAATTATCATACCAAATATAAACAATCTTTTAAGTTACCATAATATCTTATATCTTAGCATTTTATACCTTGATAACCCAATATATCCTTAGAGTTCATTGTTTGGCCGATAGACCAAACTCAATCAGTTCCTACTCCCAGTTCTATTGTAATCTCTTTGATAACTTTTGGGATATTATTGTTGCAAATTGTTCATAATGATCAGAACTCAGAAACCCTACCACATTATTGTTGGATGAGACTGGCTCCCTATTAACATTGACCCACCCTTCTTTCTTCCACTACCACTTCCATGCGTTATGCTTCTAGATTCTTGAATAATTAAACTTTGCAAAGCCCTCTCTCTTAGTACTAAAACATAAAATGAGAGGGTCTCTGAAACTGCGCACCTTATCCTTCTCAAAAAGCGGAAACCCAAAAAAAAGAAGGAAGAAAAAAGCCATTAGAATTTATTGGGAAAGGAGTTAGCTAGTGGGTTGGCAAGGACTCGCATGGTGTAATTTCTAGTTTCTATGCCTCACTCCCTTCCCAATAAATTGAGGGTGTTTTCTAGTTTCTATGGCTCTGGTACAAATCATGAAAAAGCACAACTTTAAAAAGGATCTATATGTATTTTCTTTGAAGTTGGTTGAAAATTTTAAATTACACCCAAGAATGAATTTTATTTTTGCACTATACCCAATAATATTAGTACCTATTTGCATTGATCATGCTACTTAAAATATTTAGGTTTTCTTGCAATTTTAGCCTTTCTATTTTACCCAATAAAACAATTTAATCTCTATAATAATTTAACTATTGTTCCTCTTATAATATCATTATTTTGAATTGATTCAATTTGATAGTTAGAGTAATAATATTATTTTAATTAATATTATAATGACTAAATTGTTTTAACTAACAAATTAGAAGGATAATATTATTCAAAAAGAAATTAAAAAGTTAAATTTATTTACTGAATAAATTAGAGGAACTAACAATATAATTAAGCCAAATATTTATCAAAGAGTGTATAAGTGGATGATTTTGGTGAAGACGGCATTGTATAAAAGGCGAAAAATAGGGTGAAATAGACTTAATCACCGGATAAATTACAGACTTTATTTTATATAAAAGTTTATCTGAGTTTAGATTTGATTACTTTAAAATATGATAAAATATAAGCTTACAGCTCGATCATCTATGAAACCAGGTGCATGGTGAGCAAAGGGATAGGGTGGTGGGGGCCGGCAAGAGACTCACATATGTTGACTCACATGCCCTGAACGCTGTTTACTATGCAGTACTTGCTTACTTCAAAAAGGAAAGAAAGGAGAGCCACTTTGAACCACTCAACTCAATTAGGGGACCATTTTATGAGTAAGTGAAGAAATTTAACCCTTTTCTTTTGGCCTTCACATGTCTTTCATCCCCTTCTTTTGACCCTCAAATTGGCCTAACCTGTTGGGTGACTACAATCAGTGAGTCTCTGTTCTACTTGTCGTTGCTGATATAGTCACTTTTCATCTGCACAAACTAATATGCCTTTCTATCCCATTTCTTTCTGCTGGTTCTTCTATGGATAACATTTTGGTTCCTCAACCTAAAAGCGTTGTCGTTGGGTGATGCCTAGTCATTGTTTGGATGAGCTCATTAGTAGTTTATTGACACGGATACTAATACAAACACGGACATCTTAATATGTTAAACTAAAAAACACACAGGACATATATATATATAATATTTAAACATACGTGTTATACTTAAATATTATATTTTAAACTTTCCATTCAATAAACTTATTCCAAAAAAGAAAGACACCATTTTATATTCTAAGTACCTTGCCCTATTATTTTTCAATAAGTCTATTAAATAAAGGTCATTTCTACAATGCAATACTCAGGAGCATTGTTTTTTTTTCCTAATATTTTTAATTTTTTTATAATTTTTATTTTAAGAAATAAATTAAAAGAATTAAAAAATATTTAAAAAATTAAAAAAGTATTAAAAAAGTTACATAACACATTAATAAAAAAATAATTCAAAAAACATAAGAAAACAAAAAAATAAAAAAAATCTTTTTGATTATTTTTTTTAAATT
>JASKGM010015598.1:2126-14112 GCA_034509205.1 Ceratonia siliqua
TTTTATAATGAAGAAGATGAACATCTCATTAAAGGGATGGATAATAATTTATTCTAATTATTGGGAAGGTTAAAGCAATACTATTGGAGTGAATTAAGAGGTGTTTGGATATGTTGGTGTTTTTTAGCATAAGCTTTAAATATAAGTGTTAATTTAAAAAAAATAAGTATTTAGTGTTTGGATATAATTATGTAAAAATAATTTTATTAAAAAAATATCAATTTGTTATGTTTAGATGTAAAAATATAAAAGTACTTTTGTATAAGTAAAATTATAAAAAAGAGTATGTACAAATATTTTTTATATTGTGTTTAAATTTTAAAAATTAATTTTTTATTAAAATTAAATTAAAATTATAAAATATTATTAAGAATTCTTATTCTTATTTTTATTTTTATAAATATAAATTTTAAAATAAATTTATTAAATTTTTATTAAAAGTAAAAAAATAAATAAATTTATATATAAAATAGACATAAATAAAAATATGTTAAAATTGTTTTTATACTAAAATTTTTTTTTCATTTAAAATTATTTTTAATTAAAAGTTAAAAAAAGTATATTTTTAAAAGTAATTACTTTTTAATTTTTTTAATAAAAAAACTTATACCTAAAAACCATTATCAAAGACCTAATTAATTAAAAAAAATTAAAAAAAATATTTTCCATAAGAAAAGCAGTTTCAAACAGGCCTCCTAATAAATTGAAAACCTTGAATGAAAACGGTATTTTAGCCAATAATAATCACATTAATCACATTTTGGAGGGGGACTGGAATCGGATCTATTCACAAAAGGTTGTCGCTTCTGAGTTCTGAGCCCTTGCCCTCTGCCCTTTGGAATCTGAAGCCGATGAAGGTGACCCCAGAATGGCAACCCAATGGGGTTCTGGGTCCACCTCCTTCCTCGGCAGTGAGGATTTGATTTAGAAAATAATCTCTGTACTCGAGGACCGGAGTGAGTCAACAATTGACACTCTCACGCGCGCACACTCTCAAGTCTCACACAGAAACAGATACAGCTGCCTTCGGTCTCTCTCAAACCCTTGTACCGTCTCATGCTTATGGGAGTAGTTAATGGTGTTCCCAGATGGTCTAACTATTAGCTTTACTTGTGCTTCCATACCCTTTTCTTTTTTCTCTATCTGGGCTGAACTTTCTTCTCGTTCAACTTGACCATGCTCTGCGGGGTTGCCTCCTTGTTGGGATTGTTGGCATTTCTGGGAATGCTGCTTCCTGTAATAATGGCAGGTTAGTTGATTGAAAAGTTCTTTCCTTTCTTATTTCTGCTTTATCATCCATTTCTGGGAATGAGTAGAGAAAGAAATGCATTAATTTGTTGCTTCCTTTCGATTCTCATTATAAAATCCAATTTTGTCGCCGTTTTCTCTGACCCATCTCAGGTAAGTAATGGTGACGTTGGGAACGAGTAGCATTGGTAATGTTTCTGCCACATTTGCACATTTGCAATAATTATGATTGTTTACCCCCTTTGTGTTTATAACCTAATAGAAGTTTGAACATAGTCACTTGTGAAGCTTTACTTGAAAGCAGGAAGAAGTATCTTAATGGATTTGTAGCCATAACGAGACTTTTTGCGACTAAGATGGTAACATAAAATCGGAATTGCAATATACTGAAATTTACCCTGTTAATAACAGCTACTCTATGGCTGCTCATATAACTAAATTTAGTGGACTGTGGGTTTGCATCTGAAGCGTAATTCCATTTGTACCACATATCATTGAAACTAGTGATTGCATAAGTCTGCTGAAACCCCTGTATGTCTTACATTCTCTGCTGTACTTTTTACTGGTAAATATTGTATATTTAATTAAAGTATTCCGATGAATTTATGGCATGTCTTACCTTAATTTGGTTTTTTGAGGGATGATACGTAAGTCCTAGAACTTGTTGCAGTCTTATTAATATAACAATGTTCTGAAGTGAAAAGAATTAATAAAATTACGTGAAGTCATGTTATTTTCAATCTTTTATGCTACCTTCTCATTTACTTCCCCAGTATATGGGAGGTAGTCAAACTTAATAATGTGCTGGTAGTAAACAATTGGCATTCTAGTCCAAGAACATTAGTTCAAGTAGCACTTTTCCTAGCACTCAGTGCTAAATGACTTCAATGTTAGAGGTTCAAACCTCTACTCCCCCCCTAATGTTGTACCACTGTTTATCGACAAAAAAAGGCAGTGTAGGTGATTTTAAAATGAAACTAGTAATCTGATATTGCTGCTGCTTTTGCAGATTGCCCCTTGGATTTAAGTGTTTCAAACTTTACACTGGCATCCTCTGTCTGCTCTGACCAAGTTGACAGAAATAAATGTTGCCGCTACATTAATGCTAATATTGCCGTTTCTGTTGCTCGTTTTGCAAATGCAACAAGCAACCTAGGGGTCACTGCAAATGCTTCTGACATCTGCCTCCAGACCATATCTGAGACATTGCAACTTTATGGCGTTCCACAAAATGCAGATGTTTTCTGTGGTTTTGGGACAAAAATCCCAGTTAATTATGAGTGTAAAGGTCGAACTACTGTCACACAGATGCTGCAATCTCCCAGATTTGTGGAAGTCACAGAAAATTGTCAAGTGCCTCTAGTAGAGGAAAGTAAATGCAAGAAATGCTTAAATGCTGGCATTGGTTACCTACATAATCTACTAGATATTGAAGATAATATCACATTGAGTACATGCCGTGATGCCACATTTGCTGCACTGGCAAGCCAAGTTGATGAAATATCTACAATTGATATTGCGAGCTGTTTCTTTGGGGTTCAAGGTCTTCTTGTGGCTGCTGGTAAGATTAGTGATAATAAGAGAATTGTTGTGATTCTCTCTCTCTTTGGCCCTCTTTGAGTGTGATTTGTGTCCATGTGTTTATGCAAAGACATAAACAAGTGTATGCATGAGACCTGTGATTTACTTTTCTTATGGAAGTGAGATGTGAGGCCAATTAAATTTTGATGAGTTGTCTGCTTCAGTTGTTATAGATTGTTGTCTCACCAATACCTCTCAGTAAAGAGGAGCATGGTTGTGCAAGTCTCTTGCCATTAGTTTATAAAGATCCTTTTGCAAGAACAGGAAACAGTATTCATATGTCATTCCAGAATTGAATTATTCTTGGAAAAAACTGGATAAAGGCTAGTTCCATCCAATAATGTGTCAAATGACTGCTCTTTTATTTTCCTCACCCAATTGAAAGTTCTTATAACATGCATATTGAAGTCTGTGTATTGTGATCAATAGAGTAAAACTTGACTGATCATATTAATGCATCTGTGATGCTAGCTTCAGAGCCATCCCCTTCTCTGCCAACTCCTGAGGCTTCTCCAAGTACACCAGTTGCTGATAGCCCAAGTCAATTATTGTTAGGTGCACCCCTTAAAAGAAATCACCGTTCGTACCACTTGACATTAATTCCAGGTATTGGTATTGCCATCACAGCTGTTGCGGTTATGATGCTCATAGTCTTGATAGTTTTAATTCGTCAAAAAAGCAGAGATCTAGAGGGGCCTGATAATTTAGGTAAAACCTCTTTGAAAGGCTTACCTCCTTGTGCAACATGGAGATTTCAGGAAGGTATCATTCTGGCTTTTATTCTCTTCTTTTCTTTCTTGGAGATAGCATATGCGAAACAGCTCTTTATTTTTTCTTTCCTCTTTGCTTCATTCTTTCTTTTGTGTGTGCGTGTGTGTGTTGGGGGCGGGGTGGGGGGGACTTATGCAGGTCCTTCATCTGCATTCCGAAAATTCAACTACAGAGAGATAAAGAAGGCAACAGAAAATTTCAGCACCATGATTGGGCAAGGGGGATTTGGAACAGTGTATAAAGCTCAGTTTAGTGATGGCTTACTGGCAGCAGTAAAGCGGATGAACAAAGCGTCAGAGCAGGGGGAGGATGAGTTCTGCAGAGAAATCGAGCTTCTTGCTCGGCTGCATCACCGGCATCTTGTTGCTTTAAGAGGTTTTTGCATTAAAAAACATGAGAGGTACTTGTTTGCGTGTGCTTGCATGTGTTCTTTGACCACCATATACCTTTAAACCAAACCGTTCTGCATGTCTCATGGCAGGTTTCTGATGTATGAGTACATGGAAAATGGAAGCTTGAAAGATCATCTTCATTGTATGCCTCTTAAGTCTCAATATCTATACACCTTTTTCAAGTAGCAATTGAGGATACTAGTCGATCTGGTCACAAATGAAACCTCTATCTCCTCTCACGTGCATGTATGCATGTTCCTGTGGATCTGTGTGTGTGCATGTTATTTCTATATTTCTAGGAAGCATCTGTTTCTAACCCAGTTGCTTCAGATATATTGAAAAATGAAAATAATCCACATTAGGCAACGAAAAATTACCATTGAAGTATTGCAGAACACAGATCAATGAAATAGGTTGTTTACTCTATTAACTCCTAATCATATATAATCTATTTTATTGAATTCAATCTCATGTTTGTACAGCCCCTGGTAAAACACCTCTAAGTTGGCGAAGTAGAATCCAAATTGCTATTGACGTGGCTAATGCACTGGTAATTTCTTTAGTATGATTGATTGTTTTTTATTATAAACTTGATCAGAATTGTCTACTTCTATCCTTTTATTTTGTGTGTCTTGTGAACTTCTCCCATTCTTATTTTCTGTTGCACAATGCACATGCAGGAGTACCTTCATTTCTATTGTGATCCTCCTCTGTGTCACAGAGACATTAAGTCTAGCAACATTTTACTGGATGAGAAATTTGTTGCAAAGGTTTGGAAACTGTCAGAATCAAATTGAATGCAAGAATTTCGCTTTTCAATTATATTCATCTTATTATATTCCCACACCTTATTATATTCCCACAGTTTTAAACAGAGTAAAATTGATGAGACATTATATGTGAATAATGCATATCTAAACTGCCCCATTAGATGATGTGGACTAACTCCTTTTTCCTGCATTACTTTATTTCAGTTAGCTGATTTTGGCCTTGCACATGCTTCAAAATATGGTTCTATATGCTTTGAACCAGTAAATACTGATATCCGGGGAACTCCGGGTATAAAGTTCTTTCCTTCTTAAACTTTTTCTTATATTTTCCTTTTTGTTTCTTTCTTGGCAAGGGCTTCAGACTGAGCAGGAATTTTCATTGATACTGATGTAAAATGCATTCCAGGTTATATGGATCCTGAATATGTGGTTACTCAAGAGCTCACTGAGAAAAGTGATATTTACAGTTTTGGTGTGCTACTATTGGAAATTGTGACTGGAAGACGAGCAATTCAAGATAATAAGAATTTGGTAGAATGGGCACAACCTTACATGGAATCAGAATTAAGATTGATGGAGTTAGTGGATCCCAATGTCAGGGAATCTTTTGATTTGGATCAGCTTCAAACAGTAGTCTCTATAGTAGGATGGTGCATCCAGAGAGAAGGCAGAGCAAGGCCTTCAATAAAACAGGTCCTTAGGCTTCTGTACGAGACTTCAGAACCAATGCACAGTGGGTTTCTACAAGCTGTTGAAGATGAAGAATATGAAGCAAATCAGCAGAGAGGCAGAAGAAGCAAGGGAAAAGTACACAAAAATGAAGCTGTTTTTCACAGTGGAGATGGAAGATATCTGGCTTCTTCATCAAGTACATCCCGATCATATTGCAGTAGAAGCTTTTTATTTGAGACAGGCTCCCCACAGTCCCCGCCAAATATATTCTCGGTCTGAAACAGTCATTAGGTTCATCAATTGCAGCACAAATTGTTGGGAACTTCTCATACTGACTTCAAGTTTAATCGATTTGCTTAGAGGTAGGGATAACTGTAGAAGTGTCCATATTAAACATTTTTGGAGATGAGATATATAGTAATTTCTTTGCTTCAATCGTCCCCATTGGCATGTCATTGCAAAAAGGTAAGAAGCGTGGGCAATATTCATAGTTATAACTTGCAATACATATATTCTGTAACTTTCTTAACCAAGATCCTCCTTTCTCTGTCAACCTTCCATCAAGTCCTATTGCTAAAAGCCTTTTCATACTCCGAAATTTTGAGTAAATTCGTAATGTAAAATGTCAAACTAATCATCAATAGATATCTAAGTATCTCAAACACATTTTTTTTAATGAAATCCACTTATGTAAGCATATCTTTCATTAAAGAATGTACTGATATACTTAATTTACCAAACCTTAATAGACCGAGTCTATATACAAATTTCTCTACTTTTTGTTCCTCTGTCAAATGATAGTTTCCACATCATATCTCCATCAATCAAACAATAACTCAAACGATTTATCCTGTCTCATTTAATAACTGAATAAGCAGATCAGAAGGGTAAGTAGAGCCAAATGGTTTTTCTTCAAGGTCAGAATACACACTTCCCTACCGATACGAAATATTATTCAAAATTAGTGTTGAATCTATCACCAATAGCAGAGAGAATTTTGATTACAGCATTAAATTCACTGTGGTGACAGATATCCATCTTGATTCTCCCTTCTGGGCCACTACCAAAAGTGCCAGAGTTGCACAATCGTTATGATCTTAAGTAAGAACTTGAATTTTTCAAACCAAGTATCCGATTCATTCCCCCCACATCTCCTCTCCATCTTCCTATTCCTTTTTTGTAGAAAAAGAATTTATTGATAAGTAGAGAAAACAATACAAAATATTGGACAAGAAACACTCCCAAACCATGAATAAAAAAATCTAAGCAAACATTAGCTTAGAAGAGCTTTCCAATCCCTTTGTATATCCACAAGGTCTCCTTTAAAAGAACTATATATCCCAAAGGTGGTGTGACAGAAGAAACTTCTGATTAAAAACTCTCTCACCTTCCATCTCAGAAAGGGCATGATCTTGCAGGTGTACCGCCTCATGAACCAAACCCACTGAACTCTCCAAATAGAGCACCCTAAGATGAATGTGGTTCAACAATAAGCAAAAAATATCTCAATAAAGATTCTTATAAGTAACTTAAATCTTACAAAGGCTAGTATTGAAGACAAAGACGTAATACGTGAAATCTTACATGATTCACATTACCGTTTACAGAATAATTGTAGACAGATATTAAGATAAAAAAAAAAAAAGGTATAGAATAAAAAAATTAATGATTGACACATACATAAATAAATAGAACTTCACTTGATATAAAGATAACATATTGATAAAAATACAAATAACAGAAAGCTACTTTACATATCTCCTGAATCGTATAAGTAGTTTATCAGTTGCAGAGACTACGAATAAGCAACACGAGGAAATATTAAACCAAATTCAAATCCATGCAGGACCAGGTGACAATAAAAAAAACACATGCCGCCTGCATATCATCTTCACTAAACTTGAAGGGTAAAAAAAAATTGAAAAGGATGAGGCTGGTAGAGAGAAAAAGCAATCCCTAGCCATTCATCGTAAATATTGAAGTCACCAGAAAGGTTAAAAGAAATATCAGTCCCTTGCCTAAGTTTTCTAACCACCGACAGCAGCCATGAACTTTCTCTTGCTTACTGGTTCTTCGTGCAATACTACCACATCACTCACTTTCACAGACAAATCCTCTAACTTGTCCACACCAAATCTCTGGTATTCCAGTGGTTTCTTGTACCGTTGCTGGTAAATGGCCTCAAAACAACCTAAGAATATTCGACAAGAATAGCTGACTAGAATCTATTGCAGCTCATGCTTGAACTGCTCAAAATTCTGGTCATCAATTTCACATCTGCCTTCTCTCCCCTGGTGACCCTTTCCTATGCTACTTCTCTCATCATGTTCTTCAACGACTACTCTTTCTTCATCTGATAAGTCATCCGAAGAGAAACCAGCAGTGACAATGTCCACGTTCTCTTCCTGGACCCCTTTTCCTTTCTTATCTTTCTTTGCCTGAGACAAAGGGGGTGCACTTGGGCCTGGTTTCCAGTTTCGGAGACATACAAATTTCCTATGCCCTTTCCCTTCTACAGCCATGGTGTCACCCATCTTCTTGAAAAGATTCACTAGTTTGGTTGCCCCATATTCAGATGCATAAAGAGGCCTCCCAAAAATTTTCTGGTACTCTGCTGGAACTCGGGTCAGAGGCAGGCATCCTCCAGAAAGTTCAAGCATCCTTACCAGCCGTCCCTTGAGGCCATTTAAATCCCCACGCTGTACCCACAATGGGTATTCATTTTGGTCACTAGAAGACATAGGTCCCCCAGAAACATCATTCAATCCAGGTGGAAGGCTATGTGACCTCAAAGTTGTTGGAAAGCAAGACAAATTTGATGTGCCACTGTTGTATTCAGACAGAGATGGTGACACGACTGAGTAATCCTTGGAGTTATGATAGGTCTGTGAGATGCCTCTATAAACTATAGCTTCTTCATTTTGTCCATCTAGGTTGTCATTTACATGGCACCCCATTAGATATCCAGCAACCTCAGTTGGACTCACACGAGGTGGCACCAGAGCCTTTGAGGGGGGCACAAAGCCTTCTCCACGAACCACACTAGGCCAGTCCCAGACAAATTTACCAGCATTGCTAAGGGCAGATGAAACACCCACCCCGGCAGGGATGACAAGAATGACAGTATATCCCCGTTGACCAAGAATGTGGAGTGCTGGAGCAAAATCAACATCTCCAGATATAAGCATGATAGAAGATGGTGGAGGGTTGTCAAGGGCAAACAAAAACATGTCAACCAAGATGGCTTTGTCAGCAGCATCCTTTCTCCCATTGGGAACATCAATGAGTATAACACCAGTTCTTTGACAGCCCTCTCTTAGTCGTCTGGGGAAGGCATTGAAATCCCCATAAGCAGAAAACATCATAACAGCTCCTTTAATTATTGGATGCACTCGCAAAGCCATTCTTATATTACCAGCTACATCTTCAGGGCGGACATCACTTGGAACAGGACAATTCTCAATATCCCAAAGGATAGCCACTGGGCCATCCAAGAAGTTACAATGTTGCTGGTTTAAAGGAGATTGAAGCATGTTAGCATTTGATTCAGTCATATTTTTTCCCTTCTGTTCCATGGAGTCTGAAGACATTATTGATGTAGACTTATTTGGGGTAGCCATCATTTCACCACAAAATCAGAAGTTCCTGCATAGAATGGAGTAAAGACATCATTAAACACAAAAATGCCCAAGATACGCCTTTTTACTTTGTTGTGAATATGGGAACGCAAGGTTACAAGCATGGATCCCTGGCCATACGCCCAGCAATTGAGGCAGTCATTGCACAGGCATGGAGAAAAGAAACAAGACCTACAGACCAAGTAAAATGAAAACAGAAGAAATTCTTTTTGCTGTTCATTCAGAAACAGGTCAAATGTCTCAATACTCCAGATATAAGGCCTAGCAACAAGGGCTAACAAATAATAATTAAAGTAACTAGATCGGGGGCAGAGCTGCTTAGTCTCCAGTAAAGCTGATTCAACTTGCAAGGTTGATCTAGTTTACAGATTGCATGATCCAAAACAACTGTAAGAGAATTGCAACAATCAGAATTTTGACCCTGAATGCTGCTCAAAGACATGAAAATCAAGGCACAAATTGATTTCTCAACTCCATTCTCCTCTATAATGGTCATCAGTCCAGTCCACGCATTTAACCTATTTCAATCAACGATAAGGGAATCCTAATAATGAGAATGTTGCTGAACCGTGTTTACATTCAGAATATTACAATAATTTATGACGGCTTAATGCTGCTCTGCTCCCCACGCAGTGATTGAAAGCTAAAGAACTCCACAGTGAATTTTCTGAACTCTCACCTTGCACTATGGCCTACATCGGATCAAGGTTCTATTGTGAACAAAATCAAGAGTCCAAATCAAAGAAACTTATCCTATGCAGATTCTAACACTTCATACAACAACGTACTTCAACCGGTGAACTAAAAACAAAAAATTTGAACAATTTAGGTCTGATAAAGCAAGATTAAACCTAATTCGAATAGAATAAGTGTATATTTTGTTTTTTTTATTAAAAAAAACCTATAGAGGTAACTGAGCAGAAATTGTTTTACTTTTAACTAGAACGGAATCTGAGAAAATGTTCAGCTTTGCTTAATTTTTATTGAATACTTTGTTTCCTTGTGGGTAGATAATTAGAGTCTTGCGAAAGAAAGAGCAGAGAACTCCAAAACCCACAAGAGGGTAAGGAAGAAGATTAATACTAAAAGAAGTAAAATGATTAGCGAAGCTAAATGGAGCATTTACAGGGCAATTAAACAACACTCACCAAAACTGAAACTCCCAAAATAGTTATAAAGGAGCAGCTTGATTGTCAAATTTTATGTAAACAAACAAGGGCACCTAATATTGAGTCCAAAGGTGCTGTGCTAATTACGCCATGGCCCAGATAAATCCTGCAGAGAAACTTGAAGATCCCGATAAAGAAGCAAAATAATGAATCAGTTCCGTTGACCATTCTATAAGAAATGCATATTATGGAATAGTTAAGGAAGAAAACTGCGTATTAGTTAGGGAAGAGAGAGAGAGAGAGAGAGAGAAGACCTGAAGCAGAAGTAGAAGAAGGAACAAGATTAATGGGGTGGGAATGGGATTTTCTCTGACAAGAGAGGAAGATGCTTAGACTCAAGTTTTTAGATAGCTGTGAAGCCTCAAGATTTCAGTTGTTAATGGATTAAATAATTAATATAATATTGAATTTAATTATCTGTATTTATAATTTTTTTTCTAATTATTGTGTTTATTTATGGAAATTTTTTTTCAGATTATACTATAATTTAGTACGGTACCCTCGAAATGGGCTATTCTTAAAGACGCGGCCCTTTTTCGACGTCTATGGAAAAGTAAGTCTACAAGTAAAATCAATATATTTTATTTAAATAAAATATATACAAAAAACAAAGGTTAAATTATATATTTTGTATTTAAATAAATTTTTAATTTTATCTTTTATATTTTAAAAGTTTTAATTTTGACTCTTATATTTTAAAATAATATTATTATTATCCTTTACTTTAACACTCTTAATTATTTAAATAAGAATTTTAACGTGACTTTAGATAAAATACAAACAAAAAAAGATTCATGATTTATTCATTCAAATCCATTTTTGTTTTCTTGGTGTTCTTCACTCTCCGTGTAGTATTCTTCTTTATTTGAAGAGGAAGTATGTAATTTATATTTAATTTCTTTGATTTGCTTTTTCATTCTTCCCATGATTTCTAAAAACTGTAATGAGTTTTTAGATTTTTGTATTATTCAATTGTTACAAAAGCTTGGATGTTTTAATGGAGACTTGGAAAAGAAGTCTAACAGTAGTAATTGGATTACCAAGTTCCTCTCGGTCGAATTTGGATTCGGTTATGTCTTATTTTAAAACATGACCGTCATGTCCTAAGATCTAGGCCATCTGTTTTAGTTCATATTAAAATAAATAATAATATTTTATTCAAAAAATTTTTTTAAAAATGTGTCAATTCTGGACCATCCGTTTTTCTCACGAATGATCCTGATTCAACTGATCCCCCTCAGCCACATCATTAAAGACGTTCGACCCAACAGTAGTATTAAAAAGTTCTAATCTACTCTACTTACTCCGGAAATGGATCCCAATTGAATTTTTACATATAAAGATAAAATTTTTTTGCTCAAAAAAAATATAATAATATCTCAACCATTTAAAAATATTTGAATAGATTTGAAAAAAAGGCAAAAAAGGATCCGAAAATCCGCTTACTCCAACGTAAGTTCGCTTTCCAATCTTTTGAAACTCAGTGGCTTAAATGTCTCACTTTATGGTTTGATTTGATTCGTTATTGAATTGCCTATTGATTTTGGCTTTTCAATTCTTACAGGGCATGAGGAAGCCATCATGATACGATTTGAGAAATGCATGCTTCTGTAGAATAGGTTTCTTATTTTAGTTTTCTTTTCTAAATGATTCGGATGACATCTATCTTTTATTCTTTTTTAGTTTAAGTAATGGTATATTTTTAACATATAAGGATAAGATTAAAACCTCTTAAATATAAAAAA
>JASKGM010015598.1:14212-30754 GCA_034509205.1 Ceratonia siliqua
TAGTATTGCATAATTAGTATTGCATAGGTATTAAATTATTTTAAAAAAATTAGTTATTTAGTTATACAAAAAATTATTCGGTTATAATCATAATTAAATAATTATTTCTTATAGAGGATGAAAAAAAGTAAATAATGCCTTAGAATTAATTAAAAATTTGATATTCATAAGCCACCTTATAAAAACAAAAAAAAAATGTTGTATAAAAACTACATGAGAAAGATACTGTAAGATAACAACACCTTCAAAATTTATATTATACAATTTTATTTTATAGACATATCAAACAAAGTTGGTCATGAACACATTTTATTTATTAATGTTTAAATAATCCCAACAGTGTTGGTATAACTTTAATGTTTTAATAAAAGAAAATTAAGCACAGTAAGATCCTACGTAAGTACTGGCTTTCAGAATAACCATAGCTGTTCAAATAAAGAAATTCAAAGAACAATCAAGTTCAAGAAAAATGAGAGAAAGGTTTAATCAAAGAAATTAAGCACAATAACAAGGTAGATCAGTCCTAGCTTTCAGAAGAACAATAGCTGTTCAAATTAAAAAAGAAAATCCAAAGAACAACAATCAAGTTCAACTGTAAAAGTTATTAAAGCTGAATACAATTTTTCTAAGGAGATTATAGAGATAGGTGTATCTATAAAATTTTTCTAAGGAGATCATATTCCCTTTAAACATAAAAGAGGATCTTGATCCATATCAATACATCTCCAATCTTGAACCTATTATGAAAGAAAGTATGCAATTCAAATATGTACAAGAACTCAGCAATGTTGGGTAATACGATAACCTAACTGAAGATTCAACCAAAAATTCGCATGACTTGCAAGTGCAAGCATTTATCCACTTTACTGGAAGTTGTCAGCACTGAACCATGTTTAGGACCTCAGCATCCTCTCAATGGCAGCCAGATAAAACTCCTTTGGCATGGTACCAATTACAGTGTCACATTTCTGGCCATTTTTAAACAACAAAACCACTGGTACAGCCTTAATTTCATAATCCTCAGCTATTTCCAAATCAGTGTCTGTGTTGAGCACAAAGCACTTAAGTCTGCCAGCATACTCTGTTGCAATCTCATCAATTACCCGGTGTACCATCCTGCATGGGCCACACCAACTTGCATAGAATTCAACAAGGACAGGGGTTTCACTGTTCAGAATAGAATTTTCCCAGAACTCCTTGGTAATTGGTGTAGCTGCCACAAACCCAACTTCTTGTGGTTAAGAGGCCATATAATAATTAAAGCCACAATATAAAATGACATCTCAAAGATACAAATCGAAACCAGGACCAGGTTTAAGTAGGAAATACCAAAGAAAAAAATATATGAATCTTAAGCCATCGTCCATTCTGACTGACTTAAGTCATATTTCAACACAATCCTTACTTAAGCCAGGAATATAGTAATCTAGGCAGTAAAATTTTTCTACACTTCGAAAACATAAAATTGTTCCATACACCTTTTTCATGGTTGGCTCTTAAAAAATCATGTATCTCGTTCCTTTGGTTATATTACCTCCTTGTGGTTGACTTCAAACAAGCTCAAAATTTATATATAAAAAAAAAAAAAAAGCAACTAAGCAAATTGGATAATACAGTAATCAGGTCAAGAAGCACAAGAAGTGAAGTCAAATGCGCAAAAAGGCATGCCTAAGAATGAGGCAGGCAACAGCAGGATCCTTGACTCTTGATTATCGATTACTTGACTCAATGATAATTGTATATTGCAATAGTTAAACTTTAGTTATTCATTATTCATATATGATGTTTCATTTTTTAAGTGCCTCTAGCCTCAAGGAACTAGGGGTGTTTAGTGCCTTGAAGGCACCTTTCACCTTTGACTACCTTGAGCACAAGCATTCAGAAGTCAGAAGACTCAGAACTATTAAAAAAGAAACCTTAGTAAGATATGACCAAATACATTGAAACGAGATCCAGTTTAAACTAGTACCAATACGAAGGGCCAAAAAAGAATAAGAGAAATATGAGAACATATTTTTCAGTATGTTGGTCTCTTAAGATCACAAAACCTAATTATAGTTCAAAATTATCAAAGTGGCTACAAGGTCCTAAAAAAACTATTGGAAATAAATTAGAGGAAATGAACAGATTTAACAAAGACCAAAAGCAGAATGAGAAATGAATTATTCAAGCAGATCTAAATAAATAGAAGACAACAAGATTTGAGATAATGGTTTTACAAACATGTTCAAGCACTGGGAACATAAAGCATAGTAGTCATCATTTATAAGGGCAATATAACAATAATAAAGTAGAAATCATGCAACTGCCTGGAGAGTTAAATAAGCAAAGGACAGATACAAAAGGATCTTCAGGTTTATAATGCACCAGATTTTATAGTTCTGCCAAAAATCATCATGATGGGCCTCATATACTGACTTTAGCAGATATAATTTAGGTAAAAATCTACATATCATATGCTTGTCCTTCCATGCCTCTGCATTTTCTGGGGCCTGGGCACAACAGATTCGAAAAGGACCAAGTCTCCCAAGTCCCATCACTCGCCCTCAAATGACCAAATCTTCTCCTTCTGCAACATGCACAATATTTCCAAGTGCAGATTTCTAAGCTCATTTTTCTCATGTTTTGCACGAAAATTTTAAAGAAGCATAAACTAAAATGGTTTTTTTATTTTTAATTGCATCCTCTTGTTTGTGTCTTTTGATATTATATCAAAGAGAAAGAAAAATAAAATAAAACCTGCCTTCTTATTTGAGACTGAAACCCGATAATGAATGCCTAATATCCAGAAAGTCCACTTCAACAATTTCATTGAATTTTTCCAGAATTTTTCTCCAGGGGTATTTTAAGGAAGTGGTTTCAGCTTATTTCTCCAACTTTGTAACAAGTACTTTACTGCCACCTAATGTTCCTCTTTGTAATCACACACAGCTACCACTTTGCTAAAGCCACATACAAAGAGCCCAAGGAAAGTTGGAGAATGAGAATAGGATTATAAAACACAGAAATCTAACAATTGAGTTTATGTGATAAAGGAAATATACAACAAATATTTCTTAACTATTACCCTCGTAGAGTCTTAGATACCCAAAAGAAAAGGGGACAGAACTGGTCTGTAACCATCCAAACTCTGCAGCAAGGAAAGCATGTGTCCCCACCAAAGTATAATTTAAATCTTCAGTGATCTAGGTCATATCTCAGCTGGTGTGTCCAAATATAAAGGATTTCGTTCTGAAGTTTAGTAAGTTGCCAAGAGCTCAAGAGTTTACGTGTATCCCGTTTTGGTTCCAATCAAGAAATTGCAAAAGCACAAAGAAAAAAGAAAAGCATACATAAATAGGGAAAAGATAAGACTTCAACTTCCACAGCAAACCTCTTTAAGTTTGTAGAACAAAGGCCTAATTTTCGCGATCGCAGAAACAACAGACAGATAATGCAACCAATCAGATTCATGATATCATCTCTTCTTCTTTTTATTTGCCTTATTTTCTGACGATTCAGTCACTCCACAATGAAAAACAGTTTTAGAAACTAAAACCCCAGAAGTAAAATTCAAATTCCAAAATAGATTCAAACAAATCCGATCGCAGGAAGGAATTACCTCTAGTTTCTCGGATACATTGAATCTTGGGTACAAGATATGGGTTTTGACCCTTGAGCCCCTTTTGGGTCTTCCGCAAAGGGAAAGGAAGTGAAGCACCTACAATAGGGTTTAGCTCGCGCAGAGAGGTGTAAAAAGGGAAAATGGGTTTGTGAAGGGTACGAGTAGCAGTCAAAGAAAAAGGAGCAGAGGATGTAGAATAGGAAGTAGACGACGCCATGAAGGAATAAGAGTAAAATTGAATGCGAGAGCCAGGTAATATCAGGGAAGATGACCAGATTTTGTTTGCTTTTGGAAATGAGAGGAGAAATCAGTGGGACCACTGGAATCGCAGAATTATAACACGTCGGAGAAAATGAACCGTCTCATTTTCAGGCTAAAGTTTACAGTTTCTTTGGACACGTCTTGTTTTGACATGTTAATCTATTTTTTAAATAAAAATTATATATTTCAAAATTAAAAATTTTCACAATCTAATATCTATTAAAATAAAATAAAAATATTATTAATTATTTTTAAAAATAATATATAAATAATAATAATAAATTTAATTTAATGATTAGTTCTCCAACACATATATAGTATAAATTATTAACTTAATATAAAAATGAAATTATACTTTATTTAAACTTACTGTTAATAAAATAAGGGGAAAACATATTTTGGTTCTTTTTAAATTTTATCTTAATTACAATTTTAGTAGATTAATTTCAAAATAATGCAAATCACCCCCTCAACTTTATAAATATTGAAAACCTTACTTGGAATAAGGGATAAAATGTATGATTTTAAAACGAAAGAAGAATTATTTGTATGATTTTAAAATTTATGTATCAAAATTGTAATTATAATAAACTTTATATAGATAAAATGTATTTTATTTTAAAATTAATTATGTAAATATCAAAACGGGTTTCTTCAATATGCAGAAAGTATAGATAACCTGTTGATATGGTAAGGTTATTCACTATTAGATGAGATGAGAAACTATAAATTTTTTTAATGTTAAATAACCTTGTAACATCAGTCGAGCACCAGTACATATCAAAGAATTCCCATATTAAAATAATTAATAATTTAAAAGTCTATTTCATTTTTACTTAAAATAATTTTATAATATTTTAAAATCCCTATTTATATTAAATTGATATTTAAAAATTAAAAAGACTTTACTATACTATTCAAAGAGTGATCATACTCTTGAAATAATTTTTTATTTTTATATAATTTTTATTTTAAAAAACAATTAAAAATCAAAAATCAAAAGAATATTTTACTTTTTATTTTTTTTTGTTTTTTTATTTATTTTTAAATGTTTGTGTTATGAATTTTTTTTTTATTTTTTAAAATTATTTCTTAAAATAAAAATTAAAAAATACTATTCTTAAGAGTATGGCTACTTTTAGAGTAAGATATCAAAACCTAAACTAAAATTGTGAGTTTAATCTATGCAATGTCTTATAATATTATCAAATTATTCAATATATAAGTAACACATTTTTAAAATAGATAAATTCATAAATTTTAAAATTCATATTATTATTTTTATAAAAAAAATTAGATAAAAATATCACAAAAAATAATTAAGTAATAATTTACAAAAATAATGTAATTAAATGATACATTTTAAATTATATTAGATAATTTAATTTTAAATCAATATATAAGGAAAAAAATGCTAACAAAAAAATTCATCATATTAAGATTTATATTATTATATTTTAAAATTTAGATTAAAAAATCACAAGATAATTAAGTAATAATTTAAAAAATTATAAAAGAATTGGATAATAAATTTTAAATTAAATTAAATTAATTAAGTGTTAAGTGAAATAAAAATCGCAAAAAAATGTATATATAAATAATTTCAATTCAAAAAATTTAAGTCAAATTAACAGATAAAAAAAGGTGAAAAAACAGTGTAAATTAAAAAAAATCAATACACGCCCGGTGGGACTCGAACCCACAATCGCCTGATTAGAAGTCAGGCGCCTTATCCATTAGGCCACGAGCGCCAGTTGACTGTCAAAATTAACATTTTAAATTATATACCTTTAAAGTCTACCATCTAACATCTTATTCCTAGTTCACTTTTTTTGTTTTTTAATATTATATCTGCATTCTCAGGTGGTATAATTAATATATAAATTTTTATAGATGGATTACTTTCATGTCAAAAGACCAAAAAATTTTAAAATATATTTATATTAATATTGAGAATTTTTAGAATTAATATTAATATTAGAAATATTTGTATTAAAACTTATAAACGACACCGCTTGGCCAGCGAAGAACGGAAACGGTCAGAACCGACGAAGGACGCCAACACCAAAACAATCTGCGAAACCCACTAAATCCATCTCTCTAGTATCGCCAACCAACAACTTCTACTGATGCAGACTCATCTGTTCCTCTCAAAAAGGTCATTCCTTATGTATGAAATTTTATTGGGTTAAGTCTATAATCCTTGAAAAATATATAATGTTTCATCTGTCAATATGAATCAGGTTCTGGTTCCTATTGGTTTCGGTACTGAAGAAATGGAAGCTGTTATCTTAGTTGATGTTCTGCGCCGAGCTGGTGCCATTGTGACTGTTGCATCAGTCAAGCCGCAGCTTGAAGTTGAAGCTGCTGGGGGTACCAAATTGGTAGCTGACACCTCCATCTCGGCCTGTTCCGCTGAAATTTTTTATCTTGTGGCATTACCGGTTAGTTATCCAAACCACTACTTGATGGATGTTCTGTTCTTGCATCACCATGGAACAAGAAAGTCTGGTATTTATAGTCTAGATAAAAAGTCCATAAACAATGAGTTAAAGCCTTGTGGGCAAGTGAGTTGCCTGCAAATGTAATATTTGCTTCAACGGAAGGAAGAAAAAGGTGTCAAATCAAGCTGAGGTTTAGGCTCTAATGTATTAAAGGTGGTTATTCTCGTATATGCATATGAACTTAGCAAAATATTCAAACTTAATGTTGGAGGTTAATTGTACATTTCTTTTTTACAAGGAGGAATGCCTGGCTCAGAAAGATTAAGGGATTGTGATATACTGCGAAAAATTATTGAGGAAAAGAGGCTATATAGTGCTATTTGTGCTGCTTCACCCGTCACTCTTTTAGTCTTTTGCCATGGGGTCTTCTGAGAAAAATAAGGTAATTAACTTGGATGAATATGGGTTAAATTTTGATAATCTTTGTTGTTCAACATATTTGGATGGCTAATTTTGGTGTAGTTTGTCATGCAAGACTGCTTGTCATCCCGCATTTATGGACAAGCTTCCAACCTTTTGGGCCGTTAAATCTAATATTCAAGTTTCAGGAGAGGTAGAGCAATTATTCAGGGAACCTCCAAGGAGGTCTGAAAATCATTGGTAAAATGTTCTACTTGATTCTCGATCCCAGTCCAACTGCTATCTTTAGAAGGTGATCTACATTCAGTAATGGAAACTTAGATTAAAATGGTTTTTATTAGAAAACTTTCTTATAGAAAGTGTGTAAGTCGTTTCTATTGGTCTATGTAAACAGTTATGTCCATCACTTTGGCTGTTTTTCTTCTTTCATTTTGACAGGCTGACACAGTGCTGAAATTAACAGAGCCTGACAACAAGTTAGTATGGAAATAAAATCAAAATCAAAGAGAACTAAAGATTTAGTCATTATATAAGGAGAACTTTCTAATATGATTCAGTTATTCTACATCTGCCATAAGTTCATGGATAAATTGTGAACTTGAAAAAATGATACTAAACCAAGAGCCAACTGTAAGCAGGTCAATGCTGGATTAGCGAATTTTAACTTAAGCCGTCATCACTTCAAGTGGAGTGAAAAAAATGATTCAGTAAAAGTGACGATTGTGTTTGATATCCATCCTTTTGAGTCCGGATCACTACTTTCTATTCTATATATGTTTGTTAAATCTCATCTTGCATATCATTCTTCCTGATACTTTGATGTATTGGTTTATCTGTTTGTTTACAGGTTCCTATTTGTGAATGATCAATCCTCTTTCTTCTTTTGAACTAGTTGATTAGTACTGCCGATGATAATACAGCCACAAAAGAGTCCGATGAAGTTGAGTGGTCTGTTGGCCACCATACCCCTTGAGTAAGTCACATTTATATGCTGCACAAGTTCTCTACCAATTGTACATGGTTCTGAAGAGATCGAAGTAGTGATTATTGCAGATATTCTAAGGTGAGCAAAAGCTAACATCATGATATCTTCTGTTGAAAAAAACTCTTAATTGTGGCTTCTCAAGGAACCAAAATCTTTGCTGATATATTAATTAGCGATGTTCAAGAGTCACTGCATGATTTGATTATTCTTCCCATAAGATAAATTTCTGAAAATGAATAGGATTTTAAGTTCCGACTTGACCCTTGTTTTCTATTTTTTTTTCTTTGACAAACAATCATTGCATGGAGCATGAGGTGAAAATTGAGTAGTCAAGTCTCTAATTTGCATTATCTATGTTAGCTGTCTCGGCAATGCCCTTGTGCTTTTTCTAGATGGCACAGCCCAGCCATCTTCATTAGATAGCTTTGACTTAGAATTGCAATAGTTATTTATTGAAGTTGTAATGGACTCAAAGTGATTTTGCTCTTGGAAGTCATTATCTGCAAAATCAGGAGACCCTGATTTTGTCCGACCTATTGTTTGTTGATGCTGACTTTGTCATAAACTTTTAGGGAGGAACTGCGGGCGCTCAAAGGCTAAGCATATCTAAAGTTCTGAAAAAACTTCTTAAAGAACACAATCCAGCTGGAAGAATATATGGGGAAGTCTGTTCTTCACTGGCCATGCTACATGGACAAGGTTTATTAAAGGTTATTGACACCCCACTGATATAATTTTTCTTTCTTACCCAATTCTTAACTAAAGGCTTATTGAGTCTCTTGCTATTATAGGACATGAGGGCCACTGTTCATCCCCCTGTCTTAGACAACCCTAAAGACAAAATGTTAAATGGTGCCAAAGTAGTTATTAATGGTCAACTGATTAAAAGTGAGGGACTTACCTCTGTGACAGATTTTGCGTGCTATTGTGAGTAAGCTATTTGGTAATGGAAGAGCAAGAAGTGTAGCAGAAGGCCTTGTTTCTTAGTATCCCATAAGTTAGGGCAAATGGTTTAAAGTAGATGAAGAAAATTTTATAGGTCTTTCCCTACTACGTGCCTTGTAAACATCTCCAATCCACATATTCAGTGTCTATCCTCAATCACTTCATGAGACAGGAATAAGTAGCAATACCGGTAGGCAAATCTCTCATCAAATCTCAGAGTGGAAATATGAAATCAGCCCACTGACACGAATTGCCATCTCTGGTTGGATATAGAGGTGGCAAAAGGCCCAACCCGATAGGCTGACTCGAATTAGCCAGAAAAATAATAGGGCTAGGCTCCAAAAATACAACTCAAAAAAATTCAGGCTTTTTTGGCCCGGCCAGGTTGGTCGGGCCAACCACAAAACAATTTTGGTTTTTAACTCTAACCCGAGAGACTGTTTGAGTCACATTTTCCCTCCCTCCAAAACAATTTCATCCTAGTTTCAGTTTCATGCCTTAGCCCCCGTCGCCACTCGCCGTCCTTCGTTGCTGCAGTTGGTTCAGATTTGCATTCTTTCAGTTTCATGCCCTAGCCCCATCGCCTCCCACAAGTCTGCCATTCTTGTTGATTCAGTTATTTTGAGGTTTGTTTCTGTTATTTTGTTGATTCAGATTTGCATTATTGTTACCGGTAATTTTCTTATCTTTACATGTTTTGCTTGATAAGTAATGGGCGCAGATGAATCTTGGTTTGATTGCATGTTTCTGTTATCCTTCCTGTGCATTTGAGGATTGGTATTGCAATTATAGATCAAATTATGCTGTTATCTGCTATTCTGCTCCTGTGGGTATTAACTTCTTGTTGAGGACTGGTTGCTAATTTGAGTAATTTCTCAGTTGATTTTTGTGAGGTTTATTTCTCCTTCAGTCCTATAATTTTCTTTTGCTCTCGGACAAATTTATACTTTATCTCGCTTAAACATGAATTAGACTTTAATTTTATGGAGTTAATTAAATAAATTGGTTATGTTTGCTGCCTTCTTTGTTAGAATAAGAATTTGAGGTTTTCTATGTTTAGATTTGTAGTTATAATCTCTCTCCCTTCATTTCTTCTATGCTTATTTGAATGCCCCATAAAAGTATTAGCAATATTAGTTATGAATACGAGGTTATTCATTATTGGTTGTCTCTGTAGTGTGGCACATTTTTAACGAGAAATATAGGTTGTAACTTGTAACTGTGTTTCTAAATGCAACATCAACAGATTCAACTGGTTTTCGCACTGCAGTTTCAGTCTCTAAGGATTAAGGAGGTCTCATGGTAGTAGTGTGGCAGGCTCATCTGAAGGATAAATGACAACTTTTGGTCTCATGGGTCTGCTAATAATTAATATAGGCTAAGTGGCTGTGCAGCTGAGGTAAGGCCTTCTTAGTCTTCACTTTTGATGGTATTTTTCTTCACTCTTCCAATTACAGCATATGCTAATGCTATGTATCAATATGATCGCTGGAGAACTGAAAAAGTAAAACCTACTCACGCTCTTGCTTCTGGATAAGAAAAAGATCATGCTAGGTTCTCATGAAAATAGTGTGCATTCTGTCAGGCTGTCAGCTATTATTTGTAGTGCAGTTGAAGTAAATACTTCTCTATTATCCTAGAATGGAAAAATACCTTAATATTATATATTGTCCTATAATTTGAGTTGGTTCATTCAAGGGAAAACATAAAGAGTGACTTACTGATTTCTTACTGTAGTCAATTTTCATCTGTATTTACTTCTCACATTTGTAAAATAATGTTTGCAAGTGGAACGGAATTTGGGAGATTGATGTGTATTTTAAAATTTTAATCTGTAGCAGCATAAGTTTAAAATGCAAATATTGAGCTTTAGGGGTCTTAGATTAATAAATAGTTTAAATTTTTAGTTATTTTTAGTTTTAGGGCTGGGTTAGGCTGGCTTGAAGCCTAATGTACTGGCATAGGGTTGGGTTGGGTCAACAATATGCCAGCTCGATCTAAATTCGCACTGGTCCGGCCCAAAGTTAGTGTCCTGCCCAATGGGCTAGGCCAGGCCGGGGTGGGCCACTCTGTTTGACACCTCTAGTTGGATATCATACCACCATAAAATTGACTTGTGTCATTATATTTATTATGTCCTTCAAATGAAATGAAAAAAATATCATTATATTTATTATTCTTAAAAATGTAAAAATTGTTAACATCCACAATGATGTTAGCAATCTCATATACAAGAAAACTAACGTAGTCTTATGAGAAACTTTAGAATACATTTAAAGTATAATTTATCGATGATATGACATCATGATTACCATTAAATGAAATAGAACATGTACATTTAACAATGATGCATGATGCTACATCATCAATCACACTCTTATGTTATTAAAACAGAACTCTTTTGTTATTAAAACAGAAAAGCAAATAACTTCAAGCAAATACAACAGTTTAGTCTACAAGATACAACTATTCTCGTGGTTTAATGTACAACTCAATCATCCTAGTTTTTATGTATGCAGCTGCCACGCTATCTAGTATAGCATTTGAATTATGTCACAGATACAGACTGCAATCCTTGTGACATAACAATGGCTTCCTTTGTATAGCAGTCCTTCGTATAGCAGTCACTTACAAACACAGAGCAAGAGAGTCTACCACGGACCTGTAAATGTCCTTCTCAAGCATTGTCTTTTACCTCCCCATGGCCTGTTCATTGTCTCCAAAACCTGCCAAAATTAACGGAGAAGAATAAAGTTTGACTGCCTTTGAACTATACAATTCCTCCACAAATTAGAATGGGGATGAATCCTTTTTTTTTAAATGTCCAAATAATTATATAACCTTTCTTTATAATGGGTCAGAGAGAAGAATAAAAAATAATTTATTCATAAGATATAAAATGTGAATTTTAAAGTGGATTTTATAGTGGGGAGCTCAATGAGTGAAGATATATTAATGACCTGGTTTTTCTGCATTTCAATGATTTGTGCCTGCAATAAACGAAATATAGTCAAAAACTGCCAAAACCAGCTCCTGAATAGCACTGATGAGGACGTCGCCCACAGTCACAAGACTCACAGCCTACCTGTTTTCTTCGTAATTCTTGGTTCATGTCCTTCAGTTTTGCAAGTTCAGCTTCCAGTTCTAAAGTATAGGCCTGCCATTCAAATTATAATGCTTTGATTAAGTTACATTTAAACTATTATGTAACTTTTACAACTTATATTCATATATTCTTTTAATTTTAAATTTATATTAAATTTTTTTTTTAGAGTTCATAAAATTTATATTCACATTTCTCCTAGTTGTAAAATATTATATTAACTATTTGTTTTAATTTGACATTTTATAAATTATAAAAATCTCAAAAAGAGTGAATGAAATTTATTCTAATGCTTTTTGTGCTCAATATGTATTAATTATTTTTTTATTGATTAAACAATGACAACCGTTAAACTTAAAAACTTAATAATTCATCCATTTTTATTATTAAATTATTATTATTTTGTACTTTAAAATAATATCATAGAAAAATATTTTAAAAAAGTGCAAATGACTAATTGGTAATTTAAACACTCACCTGCTTACGAGCCCGTGACCTGGCAGCTGATTCTCTGTTCTTAATCATTCTCTTCTGTCTCCGCTCAACAACTTTCTCTATAGCACCGGACTTCCTTCCCCTGTTGATCACATAAGGAACCGGCGACAGTGAAGACGGCGTCGTATTTACACCACTCTTCATCGTCACTTCCGGCGATATCTGACTTGCCGGAACTCCGCTCAGCCCTCCCCTTCTTCCATGGCCAGCAACCTGAGCATTAGTCAGCAAATGCACAGGAGAAGTAAAAGCCACATTTGCTGGTTTGGGGAAAAGTGGCGGCGGCTGCTGAGAAGGGTTTAGGTTAAATGAAAAATTAGGAGGCTGTTTGGAAACTGGGTTATTGCCCTCCCCTACTATTCTATTTCCTAAATTTCCATTGTCTGCATTTGGTTGTTGAAACCCTAGAGTCAAACCAGTGTTGGTGTTGTTTGACCTTGCTAAGTCACCGCTAAACCATCCATTCCCATTCGCTTTTCCATTTAGTTGAGTCACATCTTCTCTCACAACCCCAGCTTTCACCAAGAACTCCTCTATTGTCATTTCTCCTAAAGTTGGTTCCCTTTGTGGCATACTTGGCCTCACATCGCTAGCCCCACCTCCACTATCTTTCACCAGATCCCTCCAAATTTCATCAACTTTTTTCTGACTCAGAGTTCTTGGTAGTGTTAAGGATCCTTGTTTCTGCAAATTCCCAATTGGGTTACTATTATAATTATTATTTTTATTATTATTATTGTTATTATTACCTTCTCCACCAGCTGATGAAGAGGCTGCTAAGGCTTGAGCTTCTTCAGCTGTCCATATGTTCTTTAAGAGTTCATCCATGTTCATGGATCCAAAGTCCTTTCCAGTCCCTCCCATGGTGTTCTGGAGCTCATCGAAAGTCAGAGAGTATACTGAAGGCTGCCTCGCCAATGGAATATTTCCTATGGGGTTATCGCTGTAGTTGTTGAAGTTCATATTTGACCCCATTTTTGAAAACTTAAAGTGGACGCAAAGAGCTTTACTTATACAAACTGTCTTACTTTACAATCATTGCTTTCCCTTGATTCAGATCTAAATATTCACAAGATGAAAATAAACTAAATTAATAAATTTACTATAGAAAACTGTACTAAAGTAACCAAAAGAGACAGCTGTTTAGAAGGAAAAGTCTGTCTATAAGCCAGAAAAACAGAGGCTTCACTGCTATATTCTCTGAAGATAAACCAGAGTTGGGAACAAGAAGAAAAAAAAAATCTTCAGGTACCAGAACAACCCTATGTTACAAAATCAACGGCAAGTTTTCAAATATACGCAGATCAGGTTATAATCTCTGACTCTTTGTTTTCGTCTAACTCGTATAACTTTTTCAGCTTCAGATCCAAAATTCACCCTAGCTTATATAATTGCCCAAATTTAGTGCAGCTTTGGAAAACTTAGCTTAATCCAGCAAAAGAACTAGAATTGAAAATTCATTTATGCCAGTGGTTCTGTTCTTTACGCTTTCCAGTAAATCAATATCCCATTTCTACTTTTCCTTTTTTCAAGTTTCACATACAATTAGGAAGCTCCCCTGTTCTACACCCACATCCAAAATAAAGATATTGAAGCTATGTGGAGCTCAAATCCTGTGTTTTTCGACATGATTGGAAGACTCAAGTAGAAGGAAGAAGAAACACAGTTCATCTAGTCAAAAATATTCTCAGAAAATACGAAAAAAAGAAGCTGAAAATCGTAAAAAAATAAAATAAATTTGCATGAGATAAAAACAATTACCTCTTTTTTGGGTTGGGTTTTTGTTATCTTTGGGTTCTTGCTGGGAGCGATCTTCAGATTGGGGAGTGGCGGAGAGGCGACAAGTGTCTTGTGCCGCCTAGACACGAGTCGGCATTTAAGGAGAGGCTGAGGGATCAGAGCTACGATTTTGGATGTTCCTTCGCTTTTTTGGATTAATTAAAATATTTGAGAATTGTGATCATCTCGTAACGTGTCCCAATGAAGGAAGAGTTGAATCCTTGATGTGAAACTCATCCAATGGAAGTACACAATGTGGGATTATCTAGACCACAGGATGGTGCTTTCCGACAAACTATTAGATGGTGATCCTTTGTGTGGTTTTTATTTTGGATAAATTATTTTTAGTTATTCTAGAAATACTATAGTTTAAAATGATCCCATATAAAATTTTAGGTTCCCTTTTAATGTTATTGTAAATATTTTAAAGCATAGGACCAAAAACAATTTATAAAATATTATTTTAAATTACAATATCTTTAAATAAACAAATAAAAAAAGTTCTTATTTTTTTATTGGTGTTTACTGTTTATTTAATTGTTACTCAAGCTAAGTCTAGTCCAATTCTAATATGTTGATGCTTATTTATTGAAAATATATTAAATTTAAATTTTGATCAAGCTTGACCTATTTATTTTGAGCAATTCACATATAAATATAATATATAAATTAAATTAATAAAGAACCAAATATAACTATGATAATGTATATTATTTTTAAATAAACAACCTGTTTACCAGTTTAAACTTTAATCATTAATAAGATCAAGCTTAATTCCTTTAACATATTGCCACTCTACTCCACATTGTTTGGACTCTGAGTTCAATATTCAAAAATCAATCACATCAAATTGAATTGAATTAAATGTTCGAAATTTGATCAAAATCATTTTTGTTGAAAGAATTTTCGTGTCAAATCACCAATAATATTTATTCATATTTTTAGTTTTAAACATATTTATAAATGCATTATTTTTATTTATTGAACATTAATTCATAAACTAAATATTTAAAAAAATTAACTCATATCTCTTGAATTATAAAAAAATGGTTTAATTTTTGTCAAAATAAGCGGGAATGAATTAAATTTCAAATTAATTAGTCTAAATAAATTTCAAATTAATTAGTCTAAATAAATTTCAAGTTAACGGTCTGGTTTGGTTCAATATTAAATGACCTAAAAACTTCATGCTTGTGCGGTTGTGCCTAGCTGTGGAAAAAACCTTAAAGTCTCTTGCTTTTGGCTGCCGTCCAAGATGGGCAGCCCCGGATGTTGTTTTCTCTCTCTCTTTTATCTTCTTTTTTCTTTCTGTTGAGAAAGTTTTTTTCCTTTCATCTATGAAAGATTTCTTTTATTCATAAGAAAGTTTTCGGCAACCTATGAATATTTTTGAAAATTCTCATGTTTATTCATCGAATCTACGATAATGGGGTCATATCTTAGGCTCTATTGGGATTCTTAGTCATCAGATAGGGTTAGGGGTGTGTTGTCCAATTTCATTTTTCTTCAACAACTTCTTTGTTAATGGGGTATTTTTAGTTAGGAAAATGTTTAGATTTTCTTTGTAATGTTCATAATTAGTGATTAAAGGGATTCGAATCATGGAATACAGATAAATCGTAGTTGTTTATTTATTTTTAAAATATCACGATACATGACTTTTTTTTATAGACATTGATGTCCTACCGTTCTATTTTGGGGGGTAAGGGGTAAAGACTGTACATGAGTCCCATTTGGGACTCACATGCACAAGGCCCCCTATAGTCACTCCTTTGTGAGGGCTGCACCCTGCCACCTCAAATGTGGGGCAGCAGGTTAGGAAACTTCTTTTTTTTTATTACATCTAATTAAAAAAATTTTAATTATATATAATTAAAATAAAACACATTATATCTATTTTAAAGTGAATAGACGGTCACAATTCATACAATTACATCCCATTCAGTTGACAAACAACTAGATAAAATCTAAATTCTTAACGATGTGTTACCTCTTACCTTATGTGTTTTGTGTGAGTAAAGTGTAGGTTTATGCAATTGATTTATGTTTAGTGCCTTGTTATTAGCTTCCTTAATCTTCATGCCTTGATGCCTGCATTATCAATGAATGCAGTTTCTCTAAAAAAAAGAAATTAAATATATCAACTTTTAATAAAATGGTTGGTTTAATTTATGACTGATTTAAACTACTAAACGCCTTTAGTTAAGAAAATATTGTACTAACATTAATAACATTTAAATTAGGTAAAATAACCAAATCATTATATATTTATTACATTATTACTAACATTTATTGATAAATTAATATAAAGTTTATCATGATAAATTAATTTTTATTCTATCATGAATAACATTTATTTATATATTAATTTATCATGATAAAGTTTATTCTAACATTAAATATTAAGTTTTGTTATAATTTTATATTTATATATTACTAAAATTTACAAATCAAATCATTACAAATTAAATAATTTAAATATTCTAAATATAATTTTTGAGCATAT
>JASKGM010015629.1:0-33417 GCA_034509205.1 Ceratonia siliqua
GACTCACCCCTCACTTTACATTTTCAGATCAGCAGATAGAGAACTTACCTTCAGCTCCGCCTGCACCTTTTGAGCCTGCTGAGTGATTTGGTAGGAAATCATCCCGAATGGTAGTGTTAGACGTTATTTGAGGATTGTGGACAAAGTTGGATAGGATTTATTCATAGTTTTGATTATTGATTCATTTGCATTAATTCTGTATAAATTTGATAAACAGTCCATGATGGACTTTTACTATTTGTCTGATAAGCCACTGAGGCTTTTGGTTGGTGGTGGACGGCGGTGGCTTTACGGGGAGTTACCCGAGCAAGAAGGAGAAGAAATCTTTTGTTACAGGGGTGGAGGAGGAGCCGCAAGTTTAAAGAGAGATGGGGGAGGGGTTTTCGGGGGTGGGGGAGAGAAACGGGGAAAGAATTTTAAAATTTAAAAAAAAAAAAATTTTTAAGAGGCATTACAATATTTCATGGGAAACTCTGTTGAAATTTTTAATGAATTTTTTACTTAGAATGATTTTTATGAAAGTGTATTTCAACTTTATTACTTATTTAAGAATGATTATGAATGATATAAATTGCATTAATATTTTAGGCTGGTAGGTAATTACCTGAAGGGTAATTCCCTACGCCGGTCACATGTCCTAAAATGGGGCGTGACATTTTCACTTTCAAAATCATCATCAGTTAACTCTCTATGTTCATAGGTATTACTATGTACTTCAACAGATGCAGAGAAAGCTATGTAATTTCCTTTCTTATTACTAGAGGACTCATCATCAGTAACTCTCATGTTCATTATTAGATAGAAAGGCATTCATTGCCTTTATTTGAGCTCTTAAATTGTTAGGACATTATACCCAAATATGCCCAAATCTCTAACATTCATGATACTTAAAGGTTTGGGATTTACTATTTTTCCAATCTTTGAAGTCTATCTTATCCTTCTCTACATACTGATCTTCACTTAAGCAACCCTTATTCTTGTCAAAGTTTTTCTTATTCCTATATTGACCATCTCTCTTAGGTTTGAAAAACTTCCTAAACTTCTTAACAAACATGGCTACATCTTCATCATCAAGTGAATCATCATTAGTAGCTTCACCAAGGTCCTCTCTCAAAGTCTTAAGTGCTATAAAATTAGTTTTCCTTTAGTTAAGCAAAGTCAACTCATAGGTTTGAAGAGATCTAACTAGTTCTTCTATCTTAAGGATGTCTATGTCCTTTGACTCTTCAATGGAAGTAACTTTGGGCTTAAACCTTTCAGGCAAGGATCTAAACACTTCTCTAACAATTATGTTCTCATGTATCCTCTCTCCTAGGTTGAAACTATAATTAGCTATGTCATTTAGCATAAATTTCATCAAATGACTCATCATCCTTCGTACGAATTTCCTCAAACATATAGTAGTCAGCATCTAAACTTTAGAGTTTTTAATAATCCTAATACCTTCATGGGTGACTTCTAGTATATCATGAGCTTGCTTATAGGTATCACACATGGAGATCCTCTTAAATTCATCAAGGGATATAGCCATGAAAATATTATCTATTTCCTTGCTATTCCAATTACACTCACTAAGTTCCTCCTTGGACCAAAAGTTGGTCTCTTTGGGAACACTACTCCTTCTATTATAATATTGGATGCTTTCCAACCATTAACCACAGCCAACAAAACCCTTTCATCTAAATACTTTGAGGAAAACTCTCATGTGTGCAAATCACACAACTTAAAAACTCAATCAAAAAATATGCAATTAATCAAAACAAACAATAAATAAAATGGACACAGCAATTTGTTGACAAAGTGGAAAACTTTTGAAGAACTCTTCAAAATAAAAATCACTCCGGGTGTAAGGCACTTCCTCAAATCCACTATAGCAAGGTTAAATTACAGGCCTATGGTTAACCCCAATGGCAACATCCCAAATCAACTAAATGCATAAGATAGCTTACCAAACTGTGACTAAACCTTAACCTCTACAATACCTTAGACCTCTAGGCCTTCTATAGCTTACTCACTTCGAAACCTTCAAAGATTTGCTCTTAAAACTCCAGGTTTTTATCCTTCAAAACCTTTGAAGCTTCAAGTAGATGTATGGTTGAAGATTTTGGATGCCCTCTTAATTTCTCAAATCACCTTTTAATCTGATCATCTTCTATATGCAAAATATTGCTACTGTAATCTATTTCAATTTGGGCGTTCTTTCATCCTTTCAATATGGCCACCACCCCCTCTTTATTTTTCTTAGGTTTCTTTTCTTCAAAGCCACTCTTATATGCACTTTCCTCAGCAGGTCTCCTAGTCAAAGAAGGATTCCCCATTCTCCGAATCAAGTAAGGATTCCTCTTTCCTTTAGATTAATAGGCACATGGCACCTTTTACCTTGTGGAAACAAACCAATGAAATTATACTGCAAAACAAAGACTTAAGTGGGGTCATAGAATTAGCTAACCTAAAATGATAAATCCTAACAAATAACATCAACAACATTTTAACTATTACTTCATAAATAAAATCATATAGATATATATATATATATATATATATATATATATATATATATAGCTAATTAATTAGCTGACTTACACAATTGTGTCCTGCCTTTCTGTGCCTGAAGAAGTTGATTAAACAATCTAATGTGTTGTTGACAATAGTGTTAATTATCAGAAGCTACACTAATATGAATAGGAGTTGAGAAGAAGAAAGGGATAATATAAAGAAGGTGGAATAAGATATTAGTACACACATACACACACACACAGATATATATATATATATATATATATATATATATATATATTCTAAATGAATTAAAATTGAAAATGTTGAGATGACTGAATTGCTAAAGTTTAGATTCGTGCACTTTATGAATTTAAAAAATGAACAAGTGAAATATAGGTGCAGGGATGCATGAATTTGGTGAATGATAACAGAGAGGCTGTGCTTTTTGCAAGATATGTGCTTCATTTGTCCACATACATTTTGCCAGGTGCTTTGGTATTTGGATCCCTGCCACTCCTATTTGTACTTACTTAAAATCACACACCTATTAAACCTTACAGCTTACAAAGAACAAAGTATAGTACATGGAAGATTGGCTACATAGAAAAAATTGGTAAAGCATAATCTAGTTTTGTTGTATGCTCTGTCAAAATGTGAAATCTTTAGGAAGGAAGAAATGAAGCATTTTGGAGTTGTGTTTTGTGACCTAGAAGCTGACATAGCCTTTATTCCACCTAGGATTGTCATGTAGATAATTTAGTTCTCACGTTAGACTCGTTTAATAGTGTTGGTTGACCACTTAATGGTAGGGACCAAATTGACAGAAACTCCCAACCTTTACACCACCCTGCTCACCGCTCGCCCACCACCAACAACTGCCTCTAACAACTTCCCCCATTTCACATTTCCATCTCCTGTGCTCATTTTCCCCCCATTGTCTCCATACACTTCTTTTCCAATGAGAGAAACACCAACTCCCTTACATTAGCCAACTCGCCATCGCCACTCGCCCATCACCTACAACTACCTCTCCCACGACTGCCTCCTTCCAACACTAAGCCCGACGACATCCAGGGAAAACAGAGCATGATTTGATGCCTTAAGTTGTTTGCCATTAAGTCTTTTATGCTCATGTTTTCTATCTTTTCTAAACTATCTTTATCTTTTGATTTATCTAGTCATTGTTGCTCTATCTGTAGCATGAGAATGTTATGAAAGATAACATGCCCATATACCTATTCATATATATAATTTGAATTAATGAGCTATTGTAGAATGGTTTTCCCCTTGCTTACTTTTGCATGCATCCACTTACTAGTTCGGCTTCTAACTACTAGATTTTTAACTATAAATTAATTAATATCCTTCATGTTTCATAGTCATAGCTAACTTGGTAGTAAACTTTGGTCACATACACTAATTACATAAAACATCATTATTTAATTATTCTGTTGCTCTTAGCTGACACATTAATACACTTGTTATCTAACCAATTTAAATATACATGTTCTATATATTTAATTTTTATACATATATTAGTTTGTGTGATTTATCTTACTCAACTGCATTAAATTTAAAAATTTAACTAAAATCCCACCTCGATTCCTTTTAATTTTTTCAAATAGTCAACATTTTAACACCACTGAAGCATTCCTTAATTAATATTTATTAACAAGCTTTAAAAATAAGACTCATCAAAATAAAAAAAGTAAGATTCAAACTAGCTATTTTTGAAAATTGAGGAACTAAAAAAACTACAAGATGTCATCATATTATTATTTTAACAATGGGAAATCCATTATTCACATCTTAACAATGGGAAATGCATTATTATTATTATTATTATTTTCTCATTCTATTATATTTTGATTCATGCATTGGTTATGCAGGTGTCACAACGTAACGGCAGCAAAAAATGCACTGTCATGACATTAACGTGACAAAAGGAAAAACACAGAGATTAAAAAATGAAGTCGTCACCAATTAACTAGAAGGATAATTAAGATCCTTTAAAAATCAAATACTGGCCCTTGGAACCAAATGATGGGTTCAAAAGTCTAATTACGTATGGGGAAGGTGTTAGGCACCCCACAACATCCATCACTAAGGAGGGTTACCCTAAATTGTTTGTACTTAAGTTTGTTGTATTTTAATTTTTAATTACCCCTTTTTGTTATCACGATTTAGAGAAAATAAAACGATGAAAGAACCGAACATGTTTTATTGTGTAAGTGCCTACATATCTCTAAGAGGATGAAGGTCCACGTAGTTTAAGATGTGTTTTAATAAAACTATGCCTTAGGAAGATATTCAATCCATTCCCTAGGATGCCAGTATTTGGATTTGCCTGGAGAGCTCATCCCTAAGGCAAAAATATTTTGGATAAAGTGGGAGAGAATCAGACCTGCCTTACTGTATAAATGACTACGTACCCATGAAAGAATCAAGATCCATGTAGTTCGAGAATATTGTTTTAATGAGAATTTGCTTAGGAATGATACATGATTTCTTCCCTATGCCGAAAACTAATTTTAGATAATGTGAGAAAATAAATCTTCACACAAAATCTTAGGATGAATCGCGATAATATAGGAAAAATAAACTTTCACATAAAACTTGATAAAATGAGATAACAATTATTTACATAATGTTTATGAAAGAAATAAGAGAATATGAGAAAATAAATTTTCATATAAGGCTCAACAAAATGGGAGAATAATTCCCCACATAATGTTTGAAAGGAAATGAGATAATTTGAGAAAATAAATTTTCACATAAAGCTCAACAAAATGGGATAACAATTCTCCACATGACATTTGAAGAAAAGAAAAAATTTATTATTCTAGGTCAACTTGATTTTCAAAAGCTTTGGTGGACAACACTGAAAATTTTGGAATGTTTAGGGTAAAATGAAAGTTCTGAGAGTATTGGGGGTCAATATGATATTTCTGAAACACTTGGGTCCAAAAATAAAATCATTAAAATTTTCTTGGGTCAAAACAAAATTCCCAAAAAATGACTTAAAAATATTGGGCCCTCTTTTAAAATTTACTTAAAATATTTAATTGGGTCTTTTGGAATCTCATTTTAAGTAAACTCATTGGGCTCACTTTTTTGAATTCCATTTTTGCAAAATAAATTGGATAAACTCTTTGAAACTCATTTAAAATTAATTCAAATGGGCCTTTGAAACATATTTTAAAAAATTAAATTGAATGGGCCTTTGAAACCCCGTTGAGAATACAACTTCCAGCAGCCCTTGAAACCAATTTTTGGATTTTGTGATTTTAGAAAGAAGGAATTTGGGCCTTGGATCCAAAAATACTAAGTAGTATCCATTTGGATTCTCCAATATTTCATTTTTTTTTTTATGAAGAAGTATTATTATAATTTTTTTTAATGAAACCCAAAATCACCATCTACTTATTACCATACAAGGTTATGTTCCCAAAAAGTTTTATCCAGAGACTCTTGGGTCAAAAATATTATATCTTACATATATATATATATATATATATATATATATATATATATAAATTTATCTATTTATTTATATTTATATTTTAGAACAGGAAGCAAATTCTAATAAAAAATGTACTCCTATATAAAAACAACAAGAACCGGCTTACTTGTTGTTAATAAAAATATACTTTCATTGTCAGCATAAAACATAGTTTTCTTCCTCAATGATTTAACTTATAACAAGTAAGGGGGATGAAAATACTTTCAACAAAACCATTTTCCGCATCCTTTACCAAGCATAAACAAGAGAACTATAAAATCTTTCCATCTACAATTTCACTCTCCTCTGTTTTCCACCTCTCCTACCAACTACCAATCACGACCTAAAGAGGCAATGACCTTCCAATCTGATAGTGCAACACTCTGTATCAATTACCAGTTTCAAAGCAAACACAATGCCGAGCGAATGTGTCAATGGGCTGGCTACCTATTAACAACAGCAATAAGCTTTAGGTGAGAAGTGTGACAAAAGTGGACAAATAAAGAGAGATCAACATACATCAAAATAAAAAAATAATAAATAAAAAAAAAACTAAGATGGCCCATGAAAAGAGGTCTGAATAGAGCATGGCCTTAATTTGCTCAACTTTCATAGAAAATGAACTAACAGTAAGGCTTATTCTTCATGTTGGAACATAATATCATTTTTGGAGAAATGAAATCAGTTTTGCTTGTTTCTATTTACCACAAAATAGTAAGCCTAGCAAGAATGAAAAATCATATTTTTGCGGTCTCTAAATAACACATTCTTAAGCAACCATGATTAAATTCTTTTGAATCCTATAACAGCAAATTCACAAGAAATCGGAATCAAATTCTCCAAACAGTATATTTCAAAGGAACTAAACATCAAATTCTAGAATCAATGCAACAATAGTTACATCCTAGAATCCCAAAATGAAGCATTCTCAAAAATCAGGAACACAAAGAATCCCCTTTTTTTTTTCTACCCAATCAAAGAGAAGGAACAGAGGAACAAATATACGCAAGAATGAAATGAAGTACCTCACCTCTCTTATTGCTGTCACGAAATCCTTCTCTTCTCTACCCTTAATCTTCTTCTCCTTCGAATTTCTTTTTGTCTTTCACTAATCCTCTCTCTCTATTTCTAGCTCTATTTTTTCTTCGGTCTCCCCCTTCTCTTTGATCTTTGCTTCCCATTTATAACTGAGGAAAGCCCCTTGTTGCGTTCACTTTGGCACTACCAGCAAGGATAAGCAGCGCTGAATCAGACTTGGTCACGCATGGATGTCACAAGCCGCGGGTTGAGAAGGGAAATAGGGGACCAAAAAGCAAAACAAAAAGCTTTGCTGCAAAGGCGTGTTGATGCTGCAAGTGAGAAAATTCGGACACATGGTAGAGTGTGGTGTAGAGGAGAGGACCATTGTACAGAGGCACAGTGGCGGATCTTGAACCAAACTCATAGGGGGGCAAAATTTTTTAAAAATTTTATTTACATAAAAAATTTTGTTTTAGGGGGGAAAAACAAAATTTTTTTCTTTTTGAATGCACAATTACAGAAAGACAAAATGTTTGGAGGGGCTGTAACCCCCCCTAACCTGCAAGGAAGATCCGCCTCTGCAGAGGCATGGAAGGAACCAAATCAGAAAAACTCAGAGATGTAGGGATGAAGCAGTACAGAGGGAAAAAGGTGTGAATGAGCGGCTAAGGCATCCTTGAGGCATTAAAGAAAGAGTTGGGTCATGGGGCCGGGTTATAGCCTTTTGGCATTTGGACCGGGTTGGTGGTGTTGGGCTGAAGATTTTGGGCAGCCAAAAAAGAAAGGAAGAGACTCTATTTTTTTTGGGCTTTTTTTGTTTTTTTTTGTTAGAATTTTCCATTTTGTATTTTTAATTCTCTCTTTGCTTTTATTTTTTTTTCTTCTCAAAAGATTTTTTTTATTTCTTATTTCATTTTGTGATTTTTTTATTATTATCACTTTTCTTTTCTTTTCTTTTCTTTTAAATTAAAGAATTTTTATTTATTTATTTTTGAAAAGTACCTGGATAAAATCAGGTGTTTACAGTAGGTTAATAGGGATAATTTGGTTTTTGTTATTGAATCAGATAATAATGAGCTTATATATGTCTATCAAGTGAATGTGACTTGGCTTGTAGTGTTAATAATGAGCTTGTGCATTCAGACAGTGATTTACTATTGGAACCAACAGAAGGTATGTCATTTGCTTGTTGTTAATGATGTGAAAACATTTTATAAAAAGTATTATACTCAATGAGTTTTTGGTTTCGTTATAAGAAATTCAACAAAGGATGATAAAGGGAAGTTGAAATACTTTATACTAGCATATTCTAGGCAAGGAACATATAAGTCAAAAGTGTCAAATTTCTCTAAGACTAACAAAGAGTGAATGTCAAGCAAAAATTATAGTAACCTTGAAGGAGAATGGTCAATATTACATAAACAAGGTTGCACTTAATCATTCTGAGTCCTACGAAAGCAAGGTTGTTAGGAGTAATAAGAACATTAATAGGCAAGTGAAGAGAGTGTTAGAGTTGAATGACAAAGCGGGAGTTAGGATGAACAATAGTTTTCATTCTCTTGTTGTCCAAGCAAGATGATATAATAATTTACATATTGTTAAGAGATATTGTATGAATTATATTACGAAAGAAAGATGGGACAATTGGTAAGGATGGTGATGGTCAAGCATTAAAGAGTTATTTTGCTAGAATGCAAGCACATAATAGCAACTTCTTTTATGACATTAATTTGTATGATGAGTTTCATCTTAGAAATGTTTTTTAGGTTAATGCAAGAAGTAGATCAACTTATGTAGTATTTGGAGATGTGGTAACTTTTGATACCACTTATCTTACCAATAAATATGACATGTCATTTGCTGCATTTGTTGGTGTTAATCATCATAGCCAATCGGTGCTACTTGGATGTGGCCTATTATCTTGTGAGGATACCTAGGCTTTCGTGTGGTTGTTTAAGTATTGGTTACATTGCACGAATGACAATCCACCAAAAGCAATTGTGATTGACCAATGCAGGGATATGCAAATTGTGATTGCAATAGTATTTTCTAATATTCGACCCTGATGATGCTTGTGACATATTATGAGAAAGGTGCCACAAAAATTAAATAGACATAAAGACCGACATCGATGGGTTCCTGCATTCTTGAAGAATGGTTTTGGGGCTGGAATGTCTACTACTCAATAATGAGAGGATTCATCCTTTCTTTGATGGATATATAAATCATTCTACTGGTCTGCAACAATTTTTCAATCAATATGACATTCACTTCGAGATAGCGTAAAAAATGAATTTGAAGCTAATTTCCATTCATTCAATAGTACTGTTCCTTATTGTACACAATCTCCAATTGAAAAATAATTTCAGGGGTGCTATACTCATTCAAATTTTGAGGAGGTGCAAGATGAATTTAGAGCTAAAACAAATTGTAACACTTGTATGTGTGGATGGTTTAATTTGTACTTGCAAAGTTGTTGAAGACATGATCATTGTTGACAAAGTAAGGGAAGTGGAATTTGATGTCATATTTAATTGTGATAATAATATTGTTAGCTATAAATGTCTCTTATTTGAATTTAAAGGAATTATGTGTAAACATTCACTTTTTGTGCTTAGTCTCGAAAAGCAAAACAGTTGACTTTGCAATATATTTTGTCAAGATAGAACAAAAATGTTAGGAGACAATACACATATATCAAGAGTAGTTATGATGTTAAGTAATTGAAGCTACAAATGCAAATATTCGATACTTTATGCAAGAAATTTGATAACATTGCTAAACTTGCCCCTGAGTATGAGATTGTGAATGATTTTCTCATAGACAGGTTGGGACAACTAGAAGGTGAAGTTAAAATGATGGTTGATTCCATAAAGTCTAATCCTATATAATCTATTGCTACACGACATGGAAAGGAAATAAACATCATTAACAATTCAACTATTACAAATCCGATTCATAGTCCAATACGTACATGTCGCAAAGGTTGTCCCACTTCAAATAAGAAAGTATCAACATTATAGAAAGTTGTCAAATCATGCAAACAAAGGAAAAAGAAAGAGGTTGGAAACGTGTGTCTTTAGTTTATATATCTTAATCGATTAAAGTCTACAATGAAGTTGTGCTAGGAACTTATTTTGTAAATGATTACTAATTTTTTAACTTCTCTTACATAGGTGTGTAACATTAGTCCACTGAGTCAAAGTGATGGAAATAATATAAGTTTGAGATCCTTTTTGACATTCAGAAGTGGCGATGTAGATATTGATCAATTTCCTATGGTTTATGTAGTTAAACTAGCAAATATTCTAATAATGAATGTCTCAATATTTGTAAAATTGCCAATCTAGGTACTTATTTTGTAAATGATTACTAATGTCTTAACATCTCTTATATAGGCGTGCAATATTAATCCATTGAGTCAGAGTAATGGAAACAATCTCAGTTTGGGATCCTCTTTGACATTCAGAAGTGGCGATGTAGTTGTTGATCAATTTCCTATGGTTTATGTAGTTAAACTAGCAAATATTCTAATAATGAATGTCTCAATATTTGTATAATTGCCAATCCTTAACTTATTTTGTAAATGATTACTAATTTCTTAACTTTCCTTATATATGTGTGCAACATTAATGCACTGAGTAAAAGTGATGGAAACAACCTCGGTTTGGGATCCCCTTTGACATTCAAAAGTGGTGATATAGATTATTACTAATTTGTTAACTTCTATTACATAGGTGTGCAACATCAGTTCACTGAGTCAGAGTGAAGGAAACAACCTGACTTATGTCCCCATTCCAAGTGTGACAAATTTTCATATTTTATATAGTGATTGCCATGTACATTGGCACTTTTTTTTTTTTAAGGTGTATATAGACAAGTCAAGGTTGTCATGCAAATAGACACTTTTTTTGAAGGTGTATATAAACAAATCAAGGTTGCCACGTATATAAACACTTTTTTTGGAGGTGTATATAGACATGTATATAGACAAGTCAAGGTTGCCATGTATATAAAGTATATGGGAATTTGAAGGTGTAATTAACACAATACACAACCATTACTTGTAAACTTTGCAAATCAATGAAAAACTTTTTCCATTTCATACACAAGTGTATCATTACATAATTCAATACAAAAATAATACAAATTTCAACCATTACATAAATTCATCACAAAAGCCACCCTACATATTTCATCCCTCACATGATACCCTGATATCATTGCACAAGCAGAAATAACCACCAAGAATTATTCCTGTAGTAAATATCTCTGCCAGCTTCCAACTATCTAGATGTGGAGATGGTTTCACCCTATCCTTTGGTAGTCATAATGGTACCTAGCATATACAATAGCTTTTATAAGTTGTAAGTAACTAAGGATGCGTTTGGTTTGAGAGTTTTCTGTTTTCATTTTCATTGAAAACAGAAAATAAGAGTGAAAACATATTTGGTTATAAATTTAGGAAATGTTTTCTTGAAAATATTTCCTAAATTTCTTGAAAATTTGTTTTCAATGTTTCCTGTTATAAATTCTAAAAACTGAAAACAAAAATTTTGAAAATGCGATGGTAATATCTTAATTAAGTTGAAAACAATGAAAATGCGGTGATAATTTCATAAATAGTGGAAACATTAGTGACAAGAAGAAAAATAATAGAAAAATTAATTTTCGTTTACTGAAAATAAGATTTAGCATTGCAAACCAAGCATGTTTTCATAGTTTTCATTTTCTGAAAATAATAAATAAAAATAAAAACTAAGCATATTTTTTAAAATTTAAAAATTTGAAAATGAAAATCATTTTCCAGAAATGAAAACAAGAAATGGAAATAAGAAATGTTTTCGCAAACCAAACGCACCCTAATAGTTAAAGGAGAAAAATAAGAAGGCTTTCAACTTTTGAAAAATATCAAGTTCCTGTGACATAATAGATGGAAAATCAAATTCCCTGCACCATAATAGGAATAATAGTTAAAAGGCACGATGCCATTTGCTGAGAAGAAAATGGAATTGAGAATCCAATTTCATATAATAAAAGTCATCATGTGGTAAATCCCTCCCTGCACTTTATTGCTAACAAAACCAAATCTATTATTAACTTTATTGCTTTAATTGTGCACAGGGCATTGTCATTTATCAAGCACTAAAGCAACACTTCACTACACTGTAGAAATACCAGATTCTAGCTCTCAAATTGGAATGATTAATAGTTCAATTAAGTTAGCATAACTCTGTTTAGAGGTTAGCATAAAACTGCACAAATACCAGATGCTAGCATGTAAACACTTCACGATTTCATATTTGTGCTCTGTATCAAATAAAGTCATCCAGCCAAACAAGTCAAATTCAAGCACTATATCCTATGGAAAATAATCCATCATTGACATTTCATGCAAATATCAATGCCAAAGGGAAGTCATTGTTCCAGTCATCTGATTAGTTCTTCCTAGTTGCCAAATGAAATGTAGATTAATATTTTAATTTTGGTCTTAATCTTGCTGTAATGCTATGGATTATATGCTCAAGTTATTCCTAGCCTCTTGGTATCCTAGTCGTGTCTATGTATGTTATAACTTAGTCATCTAACCCGTATATCTATTGGTATAATATTTCATAGTTCTCAGATGCAAAGATCAAAGTTCATAAAATGCTTAGTGGCAAGGCAGTAAATGAAAGAGATGATGATCAACGTGTTTCATTTGAGTTCCCTCCTTTCTGGATAGTAGAATTAATTATTTTAGTTAATGATGTACTTGGTAGTTGGTAACACTGGCTTAATTATCAAAATGACATTGTATAACAATTTTCTGCTACTTTTACCCTAGGATTCATGATCCGCTACCCTACTCAAATACCATTCTAGGTTTGTCATGATTGTTACAGTGTGCTAACATATGGGGGCTAGAAGATATATGCTCTTGTTGTCCAGTAGAAAGATTGCAACAATTATAATATGATCAATATTGCAAAAATGCTTGGGTTTTCCATCATCTTCCAGTTCCAGTCATAATTCAGTAACACAGAATCTTTATCATTTGAAAATTATTAGATCCTCTCCATATAATTTCTTATTCAATCATTTATAAGTTCCACAGAGTCATAGACTCAAATCAGTAGACTATTGATTAATAAAAGAAATTCAACAGAGTAGGTCCTCTGCATCTTCAAATAGAGACTTGATCTACTGCAAAAATCACAAATCAAAGAGCAACTGAAAAAAGGGAAACAAACAGTCCCTGAAGATTATAAACCTCTAGCTTTTGTTGGTATTTTCCAAGTTAAAATCATCAAACAATTCAATTTATCCAAAACTTATCAATTTTCTATTTGCTGCGAGGACTATAAATTATTCGGGTAATGGCAGTACTATCTTCAGATTCCAATATGAAAGAGAGAGAGAGTAGCTCCATTCCATCCCTTTATTTAAAGTTGGCACACCACTTATATTTGCACTAAAAATCACAAGTCATTCAAGCTACTAGGAGTGGGCTAGTGGCTTTAGGTAAGTTGTAAGAAGTCTTAGGTTTCAAAACTGTGCTGTCATCATACCCTAAAAGAAAAAGATTAGCAGTCATCCATATAATGCAACTCTACCCTAAACTTGAATTATCATTATTTTTACCTAATTAGCTAAGATAGTTTTAGGGATTTTGTCAGGTTATTTTAGGTAATTTAAAGATACGTATGGTAAAATACTATATTAATCAAGAAAGATCTAGAAGATGTTTTACTCACCAGTCAAGTTTTATTATGCCTAAATGCCTGAAAAGGGCCTGATATGTGTAAAATTGAGTATAGAATATTTTCAGTTATGAATATTATTCCAAATATTTTCCTAGAGTCCTGGTAAATTCCAGAATTTCTATCTAGTAGATTCTAGGACCTCTGCTAGAACAATATATAGCCTAACCCTAATTTTCACGCTTCTGTGCCTGCGTCATTGTAAAAGGGAATGATACTCAAAGTACCATATAAGATTGCTTGTCTTTTTCCAAATCAACTGCAATTTCCTTCATCAAACCCATAGCCCTTCGGATGTCCTGAAACAAAGACACAAAATGAATGCCAAAATTTTAATGGAGAGAAAAAATGGTAAATTTCAAAATTATTTATCTCCCCTTATAGAAGCGGTCTTTTCTCACTGATTCAGCTCCAAAGGGGATAAACATTAACAACATTTTGGAATTTTTTGGGGAAGAATTCCAAACTAAAACAACTATTTGGGGAACAATGGATGTGTCACAAATAATATCTTGAGAATTTTACAACAAAGACGAGGTAAATTAAGTGCTTTCCTGATCAAACGCAAGAACTTAGGAAATTTAAGCTCTTAGCAAGCAAGAAACCACACAATCAGAGTTACCCAACAACTGATTCCATGTTGTGTCAAATAACGAATCAGGAAATTAAACTTTGCATTTTGAGAATGAGAAAAAGCAAACGAGAATTAGCTTCCCTGGGTTAAAGAAGCACTGGTTGAATAAGAGGGAATAGTTACAGCAATGAGAGGTAGATTATCCGGGCATAATGTCGAAGCTGCAGTTTTTATTCTTCCAGTGGCGCCACTGGCATGTGAAGTTGACGCCATGGCTCTCCGATTAGAAACCCTTGGCTACTTTGAATGCAAGGTGGGTCTAAGGTAGTAGAGATGATGGGCGAGCTGGTTGGTATAAGGGCGTGGGCGTTTCTCTCATTGGAAAAGGAGTGGAGGGAGAAAATGGGGGAAAATGAGCACAGGGGACATAAATGTGAAATGGGGGAAGTCGTCAGAGGCAGTCGTCGGTGGCGGGCAAGCGGCGATGGGCGAGCTGGCTGGTGAAAGGGCGTGGGCGTTGCAGGTGGAGGGAGACAATCCGGAAACCAGCACGGGGCAGGGGGAGGCGGAGGCGGACGCGGACGCGGAGGGGGAGGGAGGGAAATGTGAAATGGGGGAAGAAATGAGTCAGTAATTATATTATTAAAAATAAAAGACTATGGTGGTGTAAGTTTATTTGAACCTACAAGTATTAATTCTCTTCTATATTATTTAATAATTTTTTATATGAATAATTTTTCACAAAATTAACTGTTGAATTAATAATTATGAAAATCATACTCACAATAAATTAATTAATAAATATATATATATATATATATATATATATTTTTTTTTTTTTGCATTAACTCAAAGTTATTTATTATCTTATAACTCACAAGTAGATTATAAAATTAATATAATTTTAATTTTCAAGTATAAGAAGTAATCAACTATTTAATTACATAATTTATTATTCATTTTTTTTAATTTGACATGCAAGATTAATATGCTAATTTCTTTTAATTTAACAATTAAATCAATAAAAAATATTTTCTATAATGAGATATTAAAAATTATAAATATGTTAATTTTTATATCAATATCAATTTTTTTCTATTTATATTATATAGATCAAGATCTTCTTATTTTATAAGGAAACATGAAACCGCCATGTTATGAGAGAGATACAATATATAATATCTAGATTTAATCATTTTTCAATCATGACCATCTACACATACATGAATGATCATGATAAGTATATTTTTTTTTTTACATACATACTTTTTTTGTCAAAATTATTATGATTGTCCATGCATGTGAACAGTCACGCTGGGCACAAATGACTAAAAAAAAATTGAATCTATGAGCCAATACATAAGATTCACCAATTGATAGTGAGTTTAACTTATATTTATTATTTATAAATTTATGTATATTATATCTTTTAAAAAATTCTTAGGTAAACCTAATTGACAAAATATGCATAATTAAATCAAGTCAAATTATGAATAAACACATACACATATTACAGATAAGTCTCACCTCTAACATTCTTACGTAGTAATTCATTATTAATTTTAAAATTTATATAGAGCAAGTCTACCTAAACAAAATTTGGTGTCTATTTCATTTATAATATTAGAATATCATGTTATCCTAATATTAATTCATATTATAGGCTGTCATAATAAAGAAGGAAATAAATTATTTTTATTTATATATAAATATTATAATGTATTTTGTAATTCTACACCACAATGCTGACAAAAGAACAAGAACTGTAACTGATGAATCTGATGATGAGTGCAACTACAATACTAGCAAAACATGATGGCCCCATCAGGGCCATTGAATCCTCATCCCTCGCCTTCATTTTCATATCACCTTCTTCCTCCACCCATCCAACTCCACCTGCCCTATACAGTACCCTTTCACTGCTCAATCCTCTTCGTCTCTGCCTCTAAGACCTCTAACGACCCATCATCAATGGCCGATCGTAGACAAACCCAAGACCTCCCACAAGTGCTTGTTCTCGGCCCTCCAACCTGCCTCCCGACTCTGGAATCCCACTATTCTCACAAGTTCCATTTCCTCAATTCCGAAATCTCCCCACTCCCTCTATACCATGAACCTTCATCAATTCAAGCCATTCTCTGCAGCGCCAACTATTCCATAACCGCCGAGGTCCTCCGCCTTCTTCCGTCGCTCGGCCTCATCGTCACCACCAGCGCCGGAACCAACCACATAGACTTGCCTGAATGCCGCCGCCGGGGAATCCAGGTTGCCGGAGCCGGAAACTTGTTCTCGGAGGATGTTGCGGATGTGGCAGTGGGTTTGCTGATTGACGTCACGAGACAAATTTCGGCGTCGGATAGGTACGTAAGAACACGGATTCGGTCTGGAGCGTGGCAGTTTTCTCTGGGTTCGAAGGTTTTCTCTTGTCTCATCGCATTCCTAATTTCCAATATATTAACAATTTTAATATTATTTTATTTGCATGGTACACGTGTCAGATGACAGTCCACTTGAGTTCCAGCTCAACCATTTTTCTTGTCTTTTTTATTTATTCTTTGGCTGACGCTCTTTCTCATTCACTGTCATGGAGATCAATCAATAAAGGTGCATCACATAAATCATGGCCACATTTGAATAACATTGCCATGGGCATGATCATAAGAGCAAAACTGATTTTAATATAGGGGAACATTACTCTACTCATTTTGATGGGCAGTAAAGAATTTTAATTTTTTAATTTTTTTAATTTTTTAAAAATAATTAAATATTTTTTATATCATGAATTTGTTTTAAAATTTTTTAAGATGTTTTTGTATTTTTTATAAAAATTTTTAAGTTACAAATGAATAATAAAAAAAATTATAGAGAATAGTAATAAAAATATAAAAACATTTTAAAAAATTTTAAAAAAAATACATAAGATAAAAAATACTTAATTATTTTTAAAAATTAAAAAACTTTTAAAAAAACATAAAAAAAAAAAAGAAAATTTGGCTGTAGTTGTAGGATAGGCACATCCTTTAATATAAAGGGAAATCTATCATGGGATAGCTTTATTTTTTATTTTTTACTTTGTTATTTTTTAGTATTAATTATTTATTTTCTATGTAATATATTTTTTAAAAAATTTTGAAAATTTTAAAATATTTTATTTATAAAAAAATAAATTTTAAAAAAATTATAAATAAATGGTATAAAAATTTAAATATTTTAAAAATATCTCAAAAATATTAAAAAAAAATATGACAAATAATCAATTAATATAAAAAAAATCATAACCAAAACTTAAAAAATAAAAATTGAAGGCAACAATAAGTATGCTACAGTCTCATTTATAACCCCCGATTATTGTTTCGTTAGCTTCAATTTATAACTTCTATGCAAGCCCATTTAGGTTAAAGTTAGGCTCAAAATAATAATTATAGACTTGCATTCAAGCCCAATTTATTTAAGCCATGTTACCTAAACAAAAATAATAAAAATCAAATCTAAATAAAAAATTAATTTTCTACCGCCTCACTTTTAGGATGATAGGTGAAACCATAACTCACAAAGAATGGTAGGACCTCTCACATTAGGTGAGTCTCACAACCTCTTCTTATAAGTGATAGTGGCAGTAGTTTAGACTATCGCATTTAAATATTTATTTGAATCAAGTTTAAATTCAAATAAAAATTTAAAAAATAAATCAAATCAATTTTTTTTGTTTTTCTAAAAATATGACTTATGATTAGGTTTACCTATCAGTGCCATAACTATTAACACTCACATCAAATTTGTCATCACCATCTATTGTTTTACAAAAAATAATTTCATGTAATGAAAACCAAAAAAAAAAACAGAAAATTTCTAATAAAATAAATGTGACAACCCAAAAAAAACACTTTTTTTTGAAAAAAAATTAATAGTTTTAGTCTAAAATTTATTTTTAATAAAAAATTATAAGAGCTATTTTAAAAAAAAAATATTTTTCCAAGAAACAAACGTATTTACAGCGTTTGTTAAAGCTAAGTAAGTATGGTCTCATACCCAAGAATTTCAAAAATTTGTAAGAAAATTTAAGCTTAACTGATCTTCTTATGTCCCATGTGCATCAGTATCTGCCACATTGGGAGGCTTATTCAGCAGAATTTGAAGGTTTATAATATGATGTAACATAAGAATTGATGTTTCAGGTGGGAGGCAAGCGAGTTGGGATAGTTGGATTGGGAAGTATTGGCATGGAAGTTGGCAAGAGACTTGAGGCATTTGGCTACATAATATCATACCACTCAAGGACTAAAAAGCCATTTGTTTCATACCCTTTCTATTCCAATATTCTGGAACTTGCAGCTTCCTCCAATGCACTCATCATTTGTTGTGCACTAAATGATCAAACAAGACACATAATTAACAAGCAAGTGATGTTGGCACTAGGAAAAGAAGGAGTTATTGTAAATATTGGAAGAGGGGCTCTCATAGATGAGAAGGAATTGGTAGAGTGTTTGATGAAAGGGAAGATTGGAGGAGCTGGTTTGGATGTGTTTGAGAATGAGCCTCATGTTCCTAAACAGCTTTATGCTTTGGATAATGTAGTTCTATCTCCACATTCAGCTGCCTTCACTTCAGAATCTTTGTTGGGTATTTGTGAACTTGTGGTAGGGAATTTAGAAGCCTTTTTCTCAAATAAGCCCTTAATAACTCCAATCATTATTGATTGAGGCATCTTGAAATAATCGGTAGCAAGTGTTGATAAGACGAGCCACCTATCTTTATCACGTTGCAGTACGGAAGCTTCTAGCTGCTGTGCTTCTCTGATTGATTCATGCTGCACATACATATCAGTTATGCATTGAAGTATGGCGGCCAGCATATCCTAGCAGAAGAAGATTCAACAAGATGGCGTCGGCAAAAGAGGATTCAGGAAGATTTTCTAATTATACTTTAATCCGTACTCACTGTATAGCAGTTAGGATATTTTCCTCTCATTGTCGGTAATGTCCGTGTATATATATCATCCTTGTATCAGTTTGTGGATTGCCGAGTTGAATAACAAGACATGGCGTCTTTATTGCCTCTGGTTTTGTCTTCATTTCCTCTATTTTCTTTTCGTTTTTGCCACAGTTTTTTTTTTTTACCCATCATGTGCGCCTTAATGCTATAACCGCATACAAGCAAAAGCTTCATGGTATCATAGCTTCACATTGCTACCTCATTCTCTGCCACCTCGCTTTCACTCCTGCTCTACTGAGTTCATCGGTCAACTAACACGTTGTCGATTTCTCCCCTTATAGTCAACCACGAATAGCAGGTAAAACGGCCACCCAATTGGTCGCGGAAGAGAAGAGCAAGTGAGGAAACGATCCAAGTAATTGACGAAGAAGAACGGCATTACAACCACCCATCTGGGACAAACATCTTCACCTGCCAAAACGATCAAAGCAGAGGACAACAGAGTAAATCTGCCTTTGTTCTTGTCGTCGCTAAACCAGCCTCTCCAGCGGGTGACGTTGTCGTCGTCCCTTGCGCAATTCCTGTGTCCTTCATCTAACTGCCTTTGAAGCGTCGGAGTAAATCGTCCAAGCTTCCACTTTCTTCTCTGATTCCCGCTGCCATTCTCACATAGCTTTCCTCCGATTCAACAGCTAGTTTTTTTTTTTTATATCCAAACTTTCCTCGGCCACCTAATAAAAAAAAAAAAAAGAGAAGTGAGGGGAGGAAGAAGAAAAGAGACGTTTTTCCTCCATCCATTGAATTCTTCGTAGTAGAAAACAGAGACGTTTGACCTATGTTTTGTTGAAATCTTCAAACATAGACGTTTTACCTTTATTCATCAAAATTCTGTGTATTCACACATACCACTTGAATGATGGCAAGATTAGGTGATGGAAAGCATGAGGCTACAAAGACCATTTACATTCGAGCTTCTAAACTGATGACTGGACACGTTGCACCTACCGCCAATGCAGCTGGTGAAATCATATTTGAAAGGTCTTGGATTATCGATTTAGGGGCAACATGACACTTTCGACGATGGTTCATTGGAAGAGAAAGGGAAGATCATGGGAGTTTCACTTGTGAGGATCCTCAACGGGCAAAGTGTTCTTGTCAAAAGCATTAGTAGAGTGTATCTTCCCAATGGATTAGAAATTAATCAAATGCTAAATGTTCCTGATTCAAATGCAACTTGCTCTTAGTCAGCAGGCTGACAAGAGAGCTTCATTGTTGCCTAACTTTTGTTAAGGATTGATGTGTGATACATGATTTATCTACAAGAGAGCTAATTGAAGTAGGCAAGCAATGTAATGGTCTTTATTACCTTGAGCCAATTCAAATTGGAAGGGTGGCAATGACAGTCAACACAGAGAATGAATCCGAGACTTGGCACAAGAGACTTGGTCACGCATCACATGAGAAAATTCAACAAATTAAGCTCATGACAAATGGTGTCAGCAATGAGAAAATTCTGCACTTTGATTCTTGCATGAGAGCTAAGCAAATGATACTCATTTTTCCCACCAGCTCAATGAAATCTACCACATGCTTTGATTTAGTTCACTGTTATATTTGGGACCATATAAAACTGCATCTTTTTCAGGAGCTCACTATTTTCTTTCTATTGTTGATTATCACAGCAAAGGAGTATGGATTAATCTTAAGAAGTACAAATCAGAAGTGGATCAATATTTACCTATGTTCTACAACATGGTGGAAACACAATTTGACAAGAATGTTAAACAGATAAGGACAAATAATGGGACAAAATTTCAATCAAGTTATATGCTCAAATACTATGAAGAACACGATATAGTTTGCAAACATTTTGTGTCAATACTCCCTAACAAAATAGGGTGGTTTAAAGAAAGCACATGCATATCCTAGAAACAGCTAGAGCTTTGAGATTTCAAGCTGGTTTGTCAATAAAATTTTGGAGAGAATGCATCATTATCGATGTTTATCTTATCAACACATTACCCTCCATAGTTATCAAGAACAAAACACTGCATGAAGTTAAGCAAGTCAACTTACTCTTACTTAAACGTTTTTGGGTGTTTAGCATATGCCTACAACAGTAGCAAAGGGAAAGACAAATTCAATGAAAGAAGGAGACCTTCTGTATTTATTGGATACTCGAATGGACTGAAGGGATATTGTCTATATGACATTGAGAAGCGCACAATTTCACCTCCAAGGATGTTAACTTCTTTGAGAACATATTTTCATTCAAACAGTGGTAATTTGAAAAACAACAATTAGAGACCTGTGAACAACAAGGAATGGCATGGAACTGAGAAGAGCCAGGGAATGAGATGGCAACATGGTAAATAGGTGGATCCAGTCCCACATCAATTGATGTAGCACAAGAAGAAGATAGTGACGGGCCCTCATTCTTAAATAGACCAGAGTAAGCAAGTGGATTAAATACTAGACCAGATGACTCAGCGGTACAACACATAATTGAGCCTGCATTGAATTATCCGAATCAAATTGTAAGTGAGCTAGTAAATATAATGGAATAGATAGAGAAGACATGCAGAATATTGAGCTAAATAGGGAAATAAAATAGAATCAGGCAATAAATCATAATGACCATGTCAAGACCCATCTAGCAATCAAAAGTGAAACTCATTGAGTCCAACACACTCGCAAATGCCCCAAACGGTTTGATGGGTTTGAGGTTGATTACCCATAATGAGTTACCAAAAACTTCTCTATCTGTTATCTTGGCAAATATCATACAAGAAACTTTCACCCTTAAGATGAACCCCATACCTTCTCTCAAGCTACAAAACACGAGTGTTAGCAGGAAGCAAGGAGAAAATAAATTAAGGCATTATAAGAGAATAGAACAAGGTTATATGAACCTTTTCCACTTGGTAAGAAGGCAATAGACTCAAAATGGGTTTATAAAATTAAATACAAAAAATTGAGAAATTGAGCTATATAAGGCTTAATTAGTTGCGAAATGATTCACCCAGGTAAAAGGAATTTTTGTTCACGAGGCATTTGCTCCAGTAACAAAGTTGGTCACAGTCCAATGCCTTCTACCAATTGTAGTTAAGGAATAATGGGAAACTCACCAGCTTGATAAATAGTACTTTCCTACATGGAGATTTAAATGAAGAATTTTACATGAGAATACCACATGGATTTGCACGAGGAGAAACTATAGTATGTAAATTAAAAAAGTCATTGTATGGATTGCGATAGGCTTCACGTAACTAGAATCAAAAATTCACAAATGCCCTATCCAATGTGGTGTTCAGGCAATCTGTGGCAGATATCTCATTGTTTATATACAAGGAAAGAGAAACATTTATTACATCACTAATCTATGTTGATGATGTAATACTTTTAGGGAACAGTAGAAAGTATATTCAAAATATAAAGGTGTATCTGGATGCCAAGTTCATCATCAAAGACTTAGGTCCACTGAAATATTTCTAGGGAATAGAAATTGCTTGATCACCTGATGGCATAGTATTGAGTCAAAGGAAGTACACATTAGATATATTGAAGGAGTGTAGAATGCAAGCATCTGGACCTTGTGCAACACCCATAAAGCATAACCAAAGGTTGCGGGTAGATAGTGGGGGGCCAAGTGCAGATGATCCTCAATACAGACGATTAATAGGACTTCTACTGTATTTTACAATGACAAGGCCAAACATACATATGCAGTAAACATTCTCAGCCAGTTCATTGGGTCACCTAAGAAGGAACATATGGACTCAGCCAACCGTGTTCTCATATATTTGAAAATGCCACCAGGACAAGGAATCATGTTACCGGCAGTAGAAGATGTAACACTTCAGGCATATTGTGATGTAAATTGGGGTGGGTGCCCCATAACAAAAATTTCATGCATGGGCTAGTTTATTCTGCTAAGAGGAGCCCTAATCTCATGGAGAACAAAGAAACAAACTGTTGTGGCGAGGTTATCGGCAAAGCATAGTATAGAGCAATGGCGGCTACAACCAGTGAACTACTACAGCTACAATGGCTATTACAGGATTTGGAAGTGTAACAAACAAGACCCACAACGTTATTATGTGATAATCAGGCTGCACTGAATATAGCTTCAAATCTAGTGTTCCATGAAAGGACAAAACACTTTGTCAGCAAAATGATACAATCTAATGAAATTGACCCAGCTAAAATTTGGACAGGGGCTCAACTGGCAGACATGTTTACCAAAGCAATGGGCAAGGACCGATTTGGTTCACTAGTAGGCAAGTTGTGCATGGTAAATCTTCATACACCAGCTTCAGGAGGAGTGATGAAATAGTCGGTAGAGTATAGGGGCGAACCGTCCTTATTACATCACCCTTAAAGATTTCAAGTTTTTTTTAGTATATATTGAATATTGTAATATTTGTTATTTGTTACAAAATCGCAAAATAAGTTAAGTTTCCCCAAAAGTCCCACCTTTATGCCAACTGTGAGTACACCTAAATACCTAACCTTTTCTTGCATGCAAAGGCAAATACGTAATCCTTTCTCTTATTCCCTCCATAATTCAATTGACCATCATCTCACCTAGCCAATGCAAGCTGGAGTCTTGGAGAATTGTCGTGGAACATTAGAACTCTAGAAATCTGAAAGTAGTGGAACCGTGGAACATGAAGTGTGAACAAGGAAAAGAACAACACTACCACTACAAAAAAAACATGTTTTTCTCACGGAACATTTCTGTGATAAAAACAATAATTTTCGTGAGAAATTTAACATTCTCATAAACCATTATTCGATCATCACAGTGTTTCTCAAGAAAGAAAGTCCGTGAACACCATTCTCAAGGAAAATAAGCCATGAAAATGGTGATCACGGCTTATTATCATGGCATATATGCCATGACAACGTATTGGCAAAAGAAATAACGATTATGAATGCTGATAGTCTGTGAGAATCAAAATATTATATATTATAATAATAATTTAATATTTAGTTATAACTATTTAATTATATTATAATATTCATTTTAATAATTACAACTGTTAAATATGTTTAATATAAAAAAAGAAATAAAATTTGTAAATAAATATATAAATATAATTTAATATATGTTTAAATTGAATAAATATATTAATATAAATAAAATAAATGTGATAAAAAATAATCAAAAGAAATTAAATGGATATGCATTAAATTCAAGTTTAATATAAAATTGTTAAAAATTAAATACATTAATCATTAAGATCATCTGACTCTAACTCAACGACAATGTCGTCATCGAAAGGAGACTTCCAATCAACGAAAAAAGGAGGGACAGAAGTTGGATGGCCAATATCCCTAATCATGCTCTGTAGCCACTCATTTAGCTGGGCCTCGACTTGTACCTACACTTGTGCCTGGACTTGCGCTTGGACTCGACCTATAACCTCATTCAATAAATGTTCGGGAACTTGGGTTTATGATTGCTGTGGATGCTTGAGGGAGGAATCTTGACCAGGAGAGCCTCAAAACCCATCCCATAAACTCGTTCCTTTTTGTTCACTCCACTGACAACTTTCGTCAACAGATGGATGTTATCAATGGAAGAACTGCCCTACTCTTGGGTCTGGGCTCTATGCTCCACATAAGATTTAAGCATGAGATAAAACATAATTATAGAGAAATTATTTGAATGACAATTAAAAAGAAAGATATAATATTGAAGTTTAATTAAATTAAGTTTAACTGACATAAGTTTTCTCAACGTGTGGATGAACCCAACCCTTGCTCTCACTATTCTAAATATGCCAGAAGACCTTAGTAGAGTCAATCGGCCTCCCTAACTTTTTTGATTACAAACAATGAATAAAAGTATTATAATGCTAAGAAAGAAATTAATACAAGTAAATATAAGTTAATATAAACCTACAAGCATCTTTTTATGCATGGAGACAATGAGGCTTCCGCCTCAGTGGATGGATGCGCCCTAACTCTTGGATCGGTTCAACTTGTTCCGAGCCGAGTTATGCTTGAAATCGAAGGGTGCCTAATACTCAAAGAGCTAGGCCTTGATAGATTCCCCCAACCATAAGCCCTACGACTTCCCTATTCGAATGTCTATATGGGCTACTCAGATGCTGACAAAGCACTTCATGTCCCACACCCTATGAATCTCGACTTCTTCCTCTATATTCCAGATATAATTTGCCTTCATTAGAAATAATAGAGTTAGAGTAAGTAACAATTAAAATGAAGTTAATGGAATAAGAAATGTGCAAGTTTGATTAATACCTTAAATTAGCTCACCAATGCTCCTGCACCTCACGGGGAGTATCTTCATAGCATTTATAGGCCTCCTGATAATGTGATTTATAGATTGTAAATAATTTCTTCACAGCATCATGTGGTTCAAATATAAGGTAAAAATATTATAACTTTGTTATAGGATACGACTATTATATTATTTAATTAGTAATTAAAGTTCAATAGGTGTTCTCACATGTGGTTAACCAAGTACGCCCGTTAGTGTGTATAGTACCAAGTAAGGGATCGATGGATGACAAGCCGGCACTCGCTTGAGAGGTAGTTGTTGGCGGTGTCAATGTGTCTGAGGTAGGCAGACTGAATCCGAGACGATATGGATCTGGCGTTGACCCAGAAGGCGTGGGTGTCCGCGTTGATGACCAACCTGGGTTGGACATGAATCGATGCAGGTCAACCTCAGGTTAGAAGAGGCAGCAATAGCCTTCTCCTTACCCTTCCTTCTGGAGGATCCTGAACCCCTTCCAGCACCTGACATACCTAATATTTGACCACAAAATGTCTCTATGTGAAATCTAAATACTTAATATTTTTATTTCATATTTGATGATATTTATGAAAAAATTTTAAATTTATTACGATTATGTTTGTGTGTGATTATTCCACTAAATATATTTTAATTATGAATTAAAGTAGTACATTTTTATTTTCTAAGAATATTTAAATTATACATAATAATTTTATTATATATTTAATGATATTTTTAAATATTTTTTCAATGTATTATGATTATATTTGTGTAATACCCAATTTTTTTAAATAAATAAATAATTTTGGGTAAATGAGGGCCCGAATGTAAATGACCTAAAGCTTAAGGACTAACTAGAAAATTTATATTTTTTATAAATTACAAATTAGTCCCCCCTTTTTTATTTAAAAGCCAAATACAAAATTTCCTCTCCCCACCCTCTGCGGCGTCCCAACACAAAGAGAACGAAGAAGTTCCTCTCTCCCTTGCGAATTCCCTCCTTCGCCGTTGCACTCAAAAATTTCAGCCAAACCACGGCCACCCTCCATCGCCTTCGTCTGTCCGTCACCCACCGGTAGTTGTGCCACCGTTCCAGCCGCCTTGAAGTAACCATGGAGTAGCGTCATTTTGGACAAAAACTTCAAGGTTTCAACACCATTCCTTGTGGGGTAAGTGAGTTCTACCCATCATCCTTCTGAAAAATAATCAAAAAGAAAGGGGATAGCATATTTGAAAACTTAAATTCTGATCAAGATGAAAATTTTCAAATTTGGCAAAATTCTCTTCTCTGTGGTGTCGTGAATTGTGAGAGAGAGGAGCAAATTCTTCAAAGCCATTCTTCTGATAGGTAAAACAATTTCAATGCTCTGTAGAATTAAAGCAATTTGGAACTATCATTCCTTTATTCCTTGTTCGAATTCATGAACTATTATGGGCCATTTAGACTTAAATTCTAGGATGCACATCAAGTGTTTGCTAACATGCCAAAGAGAAAGTTTAGTTTCAAATTCATGTTTCTAAGCCAGCAAAGTATCTTTTGGACTCCGTACTATTGATAACCTTCGACTTTGTAAATACTAGCTGAGCTTATTTTGAGGCGTTTGACGGTGAAATACAAACGTCTCACTATATTTATATATATGTATATATAAAGATATACATGAAATTCTAACCGTTTTCAAATGGTTGTAAATTCAAAAGCTTTACTGTAAATCTATTCTTGTTCAAGTATGGTTGAACTAAAAATCATAGTTATGCAAGCTAAGTCCTCTCCGCTTATTAGAGTCATAATAGAAAAGTGGTGGCAAACTTAGTATAATGATATGTGATGCATATATGTTTGCACATAGGGCTGTCTGAAATCAATCCGTTGGAACCAACTCAATCTTAAAGTAGAAATATTTGGAGCTTGATTATTAAGTCTCCAATTTTAGCAAGGTTAGTGGATTCTTACTTACCTCTTAATGCCTAAATTGTAAAATTTTAACTTGTGGCTTAATGATTATATTTGAGTATGATTTGGAATGATTTTGAGGAAAGTAATATAAATATATATGTGAAACTTATTATTATGTTCCACAGTATGAAAAATATCTGAATTTTGATATTGTGAAAGTATGAATGGTATGAGAATTATGAAAGAAATTTAAAACTGTATTATGGGATTCGTAGTAGAATAGTGGTAGAACCACTAAGTACACCTAGGTTGTAACCTTTATCAGTTGAGGGCAGTTCCTGATAAAAGGTACTTCTGCCAGTGAGTGCAGTTCCTGATAGAAGGTTAAGTTTTATTATGAATGTTTCCTCTGAGTGAGAATGCTCCGGAAGAGAATAGGAAAGTTAGTATTTCCCTTCGGTGAGTGCAGTTCCCAAAGATGAGAATCGGGTTACCCTCTAGTTGAGATTTATTCTCTAGAGTGGGAATACTGTTTTTCTCAGTTTAGGTTCTCTCCTTATATTGTTATGAATCCTAGGAAATTTATATTTTGATTGAAGTATTACTGGACAAAATTGTCTCTTTAAATTTCATATTATTTAAAATTATTGAAATATTACTATGAGGTAAAAGTTATTTTCTTTCCTGAATGTAAGGTGCATTAGGTGCTTATTATGTCTAAAAAGTATTAAAATGAGACTTTATATTATTTTAGCGGTAATGCACTTTATATGTAGGGGTTTATGTGTCAATTGGTAAGTCTAATTTCCATCACTGAGTCGGTGGACTTACCCCTCAAGTTTAACATTTTCAGATTAGGTCATTGGTGAACTCCCTTCAATTCCGTCTGCTCCCCTTGAACCCGCTGATTGAATTGGTAGGCACCCATCGGAGTAAAAGTGGAGTATTTTAGTGGATAGTGGATGTTGTTGGATAAGTTGCATTCTTTTTACATTTTTTGAATAAGGTTCTTGGTCTGTAAATGATAATTGCATAGTTTATATGTAGTTAGAAGATACAGTCCATGTTGGACCATTTATTGTTTTCTGTTTGAGCCACTGAGGCTTCTTATTGATGGTGGGCCTGTCTACCTTTGTTTTTCACATATTTGTACCCTGGGATAGTCCATATTTCAGGGGAGACTCTGCCAAAATTTTTATTAAATTAATGACTTAGAAATTATCATGAAATTATATTGAATTTTTATTATTCATTTAAAAATGAGCATAATTGATATTTATTGTATGAGTATTTTAGGCTGGTATGTAATTACCTTAAGGGTGATTTCCTATGCCAGTCACTTGTCCTAAAATTGGGCGTGACAATTTGTGAGTGATTTAACTGATTATATTTTTATTAATTATTAATTCAAGTAATATATTTTTATTTTTTAAGTAGTTTTAATTTATACATGATATATTTATTTTATATTTAATGATAATTTTAATTTTATTTATAATGATTATATTTGTGTGATAGTTAACTAATCATATTATTATTAATTATTAGTTAAAGTTAAATATTCTTATTTTCTAAGTATTTTTAAATTATAACTGATCATTTTATTTGATATTTAATGATAATTTTAAATATTATTTTAATTTATTATATATTTTTAAAATGTATTATGATTATATTTGTGCGTGATTTAGTCGATTATGTTTTTATTAATTATTAATTCAAGTAATATATTTTTATTTTTTAAGTAATTTTAATTTATACTTGATATATTTATTTTATATTTAATGATAATTTTAAATTTTTATAATGATTATATTTATGTAATATTTAAATTATTATATTATTATTAATTATTAGTTAAAGTTAAATATTTTTATTTTGTAAGTATTTTTAAATTAGAATTGATCATTTTATTTGATATTTAATGATAATTTTAAATATTATTTTAATTTATTATATACTTATAAATATTTTTTAATGTATTATGATTATGTTTGTGCATAATTTAATCAATTATATTTTTATTAATTATTAATTCAAGTAATATGTTTTTATTTTTAGGTAATTTTAATTTATATTTGATATATTTATTTTATATTTAATGATTATTATAAATTTTTTATAATGATTATATTTGTGTAATATTTAACTGATTATATTATTATTAATTATTAGTTAAAGTTAAATATTCTTATTTTCTAAATATTTTTAAATTAGAATTGATTATATTATTTAATATTTAATGATAGTTTTAAATATTATTTTATTTTATTTTATATTTATAAACATTGTTTTCAATATATTATAATTATATTTTTGCATGATTTATTTATGATATTTTTATTAATTATTAATTCAATTAATATATCTTTTATTTTTTAAGTAATTGTAATTTATACTTGATATATTTATTTTCTATTTAATGATAATTTTAAATTTTCTTTATAGTGATTATATTTGTGTGAGATTTAACTGATTATATTATTATTAGTTATTAGTTAAATTTAAATATTCTTTTTTATAAGTATTTTTAAATTAGAATTGAAAATTTTATTAGATATTTAATGATAATTTTAAATAATTTTAATTTATTATATATTTAGTGATATTTATAAATATTTTTTCAATGTATTATGATTTTATTTGTGCGTGATTTTAATAATTATATTTTTATTAATTATTAATTTAAGTAATAAATTTTTATTTTTTAAGTAATTGTAATTTATACTTGATATATTTATTTTATATTTAATAATAATTTTAAATTTTATTTATAATGATTATATTTGTGTGAGATTTAACTTGTTATATTATTATTAATTATTAGTTAAAGTTAAATATTATTATTTTCTAAGTATTTTTAATTTTATTTGATCCTAAAAGTTACTACTTTTTAAGGAATCATCCGACATGAAAGTTTAAGTATAATGTCCAAAAATAGCTTGTTTTTCCTCAAAATACAGAAGTGGCTGCAAGGCTTGCATTTAAATAATATTTTTCATTTTGATAGACAAAAAAATAAAGAAATTTTTCATTGGCAAATTTAGCTAGTCATTTTTTACCTTAGGAATAGCCATTAAAATTGATTGGACTCATTGTATCGGTCAAGCCAATCCTTTTGGACCCACGTCTCATGAGCTCTTATTCTTATTAGGCAAGATATATATATATATATATATATATATATATATATATATATATACTAGACAGGGCTTATGCTACTACAGTAGCATAGAATTTCTCAAAAGAAAATTAGAAAACATTTGCCACACCTGACTTTTTGGTCCCTCTAAACCTAAACCTCACAAGGACAATCATTCTATTTCTTCAATGCCCACTCAGCTCTTTAGAAATGGTAGGTTGCATCACATAGTCTCATGATACCTTTAGTCGTTTTAGAATACCTAAATTCATAAAAAAAAATATGGGAAAACAGATGGGAGACATAGTATAACCACATCGACTTTTTTGTGCCTGGTTTTGTCTTTGGATTCAGGCGGCAGCAGGGATAGATATGCACGTATATTTCTGTATTTTTGAGTTGTTACACAGCTCAATTTTTTTTTCTTTAATATAATAATCTGTTGGATTGTCTTGTAATAATTGTTGGAATTTTATTCAATGCATTCATTGATAATATTTTTGCTGGTTTAGAAAGAGGCTTGTGGTAATGTTGGGTGTTGGCATTATTTAGACTGTTTTATCAATTATCTCCTAAAGAAGTACAATAGACATGTGGTTTTATATCTTTGAAATTACAGAATTAGAAAACTATATTTGTGTGTCATATGGTGTTAAGCATAAGTGGACTATTGAGTTTAAATTCAATTTTCAGTATCATTAAAATGTATCTGTTTTAATTTTGCCAATGTGCTTAAATGGTTGTTTTTAGGATACTTTGTAGAATTATTCTTTTGTAGAAGCATGATGATTCATGAACCATGCCTATGCACTCACACTCTTGTATATGTTGTTACTTCAGTTGTGCCATCCTTGCAAGTTTAGTGAAATCCTTGATGGCGTTGTGTTGGCCTATGATGTGGAGTTCATCCTTATTCAGAACAATGGTGGGTGCTCTAGAAATTGTAACATTTTTATTCTATTTTTGTTCTTCTTTTATGTTGTTGAAAAATAATGGTATCTCTTAATGTGTAATTGTTAATTTACTGTAAATTTGTCAGTTTATAGAGAGTTTTAATGTCTAATAAAGTTAATTTATGGAATTAAAAGTTTGAAGTGCATTTGAATTATGGCATGAGCTTTACAGATTCTTCCACTTCCGTTCCAATTTTTTTTCCTAAATCAGTTAAAAGGAATTAAATATTTGAATGATAAATTTGAGGTATTAAATGAAAATTTGAGTGGTCAATCAATATGGGTACATTGCATGAGATAAGGGAAGGATGGAAGTTAATCAACACTTTCATTAAATAGCCTATTTTCCATTAAACCAACACTTTCCCGTTAAACCAACAGTCAATACTTTCATTAGATAGCCTCTTTTCCGTTAAACCAACACTTTTCCGTTAAACCAACATTTTTCTGTTAGATAGCCTCTTTATATATATAAAGATATGGATATCATAATTTTTTTTTTTTTACAATACTTGGTTTAAAAAAATAATTGTTTTCAGTATTTAAAAGAAATCAAAGTTCAGGAGAATTCTTGGGTATAAGTCATTGCCTACTAATTTAATGTTGAAATTTGAGAATTAGAATACCAAACATTAAGATTATTTAGTACCTAATACACAAAAAGATGTTTTTTTTTTCCTTTACATAGCTACATTAAGGAAAGCACTTAAATGGTGACGGGCGACGACTATACCTAGAAAACAGTAGAGATGGTGACAAATGGCAGCAAGGAGAGCTGCGGTGGCCTAAACAAACAGCAACTGTTAGGAGAGACTACGACGGCAGCAACGGACGGGATGTTCTGTGGCTAGGGAAAGGGAAAGAGGAAAAGAGGTTTATATATTTATTCATTCTCACGACCATGCTCATTGACTTTTGTTCGTGAAAACTCATAACTTAAATGATTCGTTTTGAAGGATGGCATTCTCACTGCCATTCTCATAACCAAGGTCAGTGAGAACCCTAAATTTCATATTTTAAAAATCTTGAAATTGAAATGAACCACTAGTTTTAATTCTCACGATGATTCTCACGGACCTTGTTATTGAGAACATGATCTTTTGCTTCCATGTCTCTCCGTCTGATGGATGTGACAACACCTCTGACTTATGTTAGTGTTCCCAATGCCATCTCAGGTCACCTGTAGATGCATTAGACGCAAAAAGTCTTTACTGTTTGAGAGTCCTTGGGGACAACAGTCAATCTTCTTATACCCACAACCGAGTTTAGAAACTAATTTCTTCGTATGATACAAATTTGTAAGCATCTAATAACCGCTTGACAGTAACTCACTTATCAGTGTGATAAACTCATCCATATATGCTATCACAACGTTATAATCTGATTTGATACTCAACAATCTAACGACCATTGAAAGGACAGAGTGTGTCTCACATACATCCTATAATGAAAACTGTGCGGTGCTCAACATATCATAAAACTTAGCCGAATCTTCATTAGGATCCTTCTCCGCTCTATAGTAGTGCTCCCTTTGAAAAGAAGGCCAGCAGCATCCATAACCATTTGCTCATACGGTTAGAAAAATTGGGTCTCAGCCTCTACCACAATTAGTTGGGGTAACGGTGGCAAACTCTCTCCATGGTATACCCAATAATAGTAATTTTTCATAAAATCTTTGTCACAACGTGACGGCCGGTGAAAAGCCATTGCTTTATGACTTTAGGGCGCGTGAGGGAAAACACAGAGAAAACAGGAGTCGCCACCAATTAATTAGAAGGATAATTGGGATCCTAAAAATAAAGAAAGGACTGGCCCTTGAAACCAGAGGAAAGGTTCGGGAGTCTAATTACGTGTAGGGAAGGTGTTAGGCACCCTACAACGTCC
>JASKGM010015639.1:0-33409 GCA_034509205.1 Ceratonia siliqua
ACATGTTGTCTCCCTTGACTCCACCGAAGGTCCACCATAAGCCTTATCATGCTCCTCCATTCCCAAGTTAATGAAATGCTGCACAAAAGCTTGCAATAACTCTTTCATCTTCTTTGCTCTCATTCTTGTCATTGGACCACTTGGAATCTTCAAAGGATCTCCAAGCTTCTCACGTGCTCTTGGGATGCTTATCTCCTTTTGATGTAGGTGATGATTTGAGGACAAATCCTTTTCAAGAGTTAGAGAATGATGTAAAAAAAGCTGCTCAATCACATATGCAAGAGGAGGGACTCAAGGGTAGCATTCACGTGATCCATTAAATTTGCCAAGTGGGCCAATCATAAGACTTAGAGCTAAGAGATTTAAAGACACGCTATATGGGCTTATTCAACAAGTTAGTGAGATAGCAAATACATGGAGGCCCGGCATAAGCCCAACTCATATTCAAGAGAACCTAGTCACTATGATTAAGGTTTTAGAAGATTCAATTTGAGGACAACTGATAAACACAATTTCTATACATTAGTTGATCTTCACATTTAGTCCTTTAATCCTGTTGTATGCTTAAATTATTGGGTTTAGCCACTTTTTATAAGTTTGAGTTTCAATTGAGTATAATTATATCTTTTAGCATTATTGGGGATTTTATGTTGTTTCTGTAGTTTAGCCATAACTTGGTTTCTATACATCTGATAATCACAAATTTTATCTTGTACTAAAGCTAAGAGAAATATCTACAACTTTGATGAAGAACTCCAAGACTGATTCAGATGTTTATTAAGTCAAATTCAACCTGGACGTCAGAACTGGAATGCTGCCATAGGAATTCCTCTTGTGCAAACCACTTATTAAAACTACAGCATTTTGCTTATGCTTTTGCCCTAGAATTCATCTAATGAGCTAGCCAGTAGCATGAGTGATATTTTGACCTAGGGGTAGAGTTGTAATTACTGGTTTTAGGGTTATATATATAGTCAGAAGTTGCAAAATGTAGCCAGCAGCTAGGGTTTGAATACTGTTTCATTGCCTCCTAACTTCGTTTCTTCTCTGTTTTGTCTAGTGTTTCTCTTTATTTTTTTGTAAATTCATCCCTCTTATTTATGGAGGGCTAGAATCTTTGATCAATCCTAGGGATTGACAGTCTTGATGTTTGATTTTGAGATCTTGGTTTAAGCATTTTCCAGTTCAATCATTTATTAAGTTTCTTCCTTTCTTTTTTGATTCCAATTACGTTGCTTAATTTGATTGGGATATTCATGTGATAGTTGCATAGTTACCATGTGTCAAAATAGATTTGTAGAGATTGAACAAGGCATCAAAACTAATTGATGAGTTGTTTAGCTTGGTTGAATTCTGGTTTTTAGGTCAAGATGGGGTTTAAATGAAAGCTTAATTTGTTTAACCTTGATTGATTAAATCCTGGATGCTTATTCAATAATGGATCCAAGGATTATATTGAGGCTTCTTAATATGTTCTAAAAAAATCAAGAACTCGATTAGTGATTGAATAACTCATTAATGATCAGGCATAAATTGAAATCAAGACTGGTTACTTTCCTTGGATTGGTTGTTTTCCAAATTCTTTTATCATTTTCATTACTTTCACTTGATTGCTCCTTATAAAAATCCCCCCTTGTTGTTACTATCCTGATTCGATTACATAATTAGAGTGATCAAAGGATTTGGCTATGTGTGTCTTATACTGCAGTTATTTGGTAAATCGGTTATTGAGAGACTTAATTTGATAGCCTCGGCAGTTGTCAAATTTTGGCACCGTTGCTGAGGATCATTCTGATTTTGATAAATCTTATTAGGTGTATTATCGACTACTAATCCTTCACTAACCTCTAATTGATGTGTTTTGGTGGTTTTTTGGTGAAAACAAGTGGTTCTAGTCATTTTTCAAGATTTTATACAGACAAAAGTGCTTAGAATGACTTGAAACTTGGTCAGTTGAAAGAAAATGACCTAATAAGCAAGGCTCACTACTTTACTATGAGCACCACCCTGGTTTGGCCAAATTCCATCGTTTAGACCATTTTTGAAATTTTTTTAGATTTCGTATCACATTTTTTAGTGTCAATTTTGTCTAGCTTTCATCTTGTGTTAATCCCATAATTTTTAAAAATGAGTTGATTGATTAATTAGATCAATTTTGGTAGAATTTCAGTGTTGTGTATGCTACATGACTAGGTCTTCCACTAGTCATTTACTTGATATTGACCCTAACATTGAGAGAACCCTGCATTCATTTAATAGCGCTCATAAGCTCAGTTAAAGAATTAAATCTAAATTTGAAAGAGATTTTGAAACTAAACCTGAAGCCTTAAGTGAAAGTGAAACTGAACTTGATCTTGAAATCTTAAGTGATACTGTAACTATGGGTGAGAACATATAAAATATGACCCTTAAGGAACTAGCTGCTCCTGATGTTACTTACCAGCCTTTAGGGATCCAATATCCTAATCTTAATTATGACTTTGAGCTTAAATCTGGACTAATACATTTGTTGCCAAAGTTTCATGGCCTAACTAGAGAGGACCCTTATAAGCACTTGAAGGAATTCCATGTGGTCAGTTCAACAATGAAACCAAAAAAATACCAGAGGAGCACATCAAACTGAGAGCATTCCCCTTCTCCCTTGCTGATGCAGCCAAGGATTGGCTATACTGCTTGTCCCATGGGTCAGTGAGGAGTTGGAATGACATGAAAAAGCTATTCTTGGAGAAGTTTTTCCCTGCATCTAGAACTGCATCCATTAGAAAAGATATATGTGGTATAAGACAGATATCAGGAAAGACTTTATATGAGTATTGGGAACGATTTAAGAAACTGTGCTCAAGCTTCCCCCACCACCAGATTAATGATCAATTGTTAATTTAGTATTTCTATGAAGGTTTGTTGCCTATGGATAGAAGCATTGTAAACACTCGATTTTGTCTGAGTGTCCCTTGAAAATTTGTGTTTAATAAATTTCCCTTAAAAAATAATAATAAATAAAATAAAATAAATTTCTCTTAAAAAATGAATAGTAATAATAATAAAAAATTTTAATTAATTAGTAAATAAATAGGAAAAATGGGAATCACAAAATATACAAAAAAAGAGAGTTAAAATAATAAAATAATAATAATATCATTATACAAAATAAAAAAAAATAAAAATAAAAATAAAAGAACAAAAAAATAGATAAATAATAAAAGTAAAAAAAAAAAGGCCTAATGGGCCATTTTTGGCAACTCAATTGGCCATTGAACAAAAAACGGACTCAGCCCACTCCAATGGTCTTAGCCCACTCAATTACCCAGTCCTCCAGCCCAGGAAATGCAACCCAACCCAGAACTACCCGGATGCTTTTCCTTTCTCTCCCCCTGGCCATAGCCTCATTTCTGCTCACCTTATATCGCGTTCCTTTCACCCCTGCCTGACACCTTTGCTTCATTTTCTCTCTACTTCACGCTGCAACACCCATCCCCTCTGTCATCCCACTGCCTTTCCTAATGAACCACCCATCTCCCATATCTTCTTTTCAATCTTCAATCAATTTTGCCCTCTACTATCAAAGGGAAACATTTTTTTTTCTTTCCACTTTCTTCCCTTCTCTAACACCGATGAATGAGGATTTGGGAATCATTCTTTTTTAATAAAAGTCAAAGAAGAGCGTCTAGGAAAAGGATCGAGAATTGAAAAGGGGATCACAAAGGAGAAGGATGACAAAGACAAACTGAGAGCTAGGGAGGAGTTCTCGAAATAAGGGCTGGCATCCCGAGAGCATTAGTAGGAGAGAAGACCGAGATTAGAAGGAGAGAGAGAAGCGAAACAAATCAAAACAGGGGAATCGGAGAGGGGCAACTATTGAAAGTCGATTTTGGAAAGGCTTGGTTTACAGAGGGAGCTCCTGGAGATTGTTTTTATTTGGGGTTTTAGAGGCAAGTTTCTTGGGTGTGCTGTCTCAGGCAAGGTAATGTTCTCTTTTGTGTTCCTTATTTTGTTCCTCCTACATGTGATTAATGTGGTGCTTAAGTGAGCTAAGATGGTGGGTTTCGGATTTTGAATTATGCCAGTTCAAATCCATAGCCTATGAACAAAATGATTATGTGTTCTGTGAGGACCTGTAGGTTTACTACTGATTTCAGAATTGGATTTATCATTCCCAGTGTTTTAATTTGGTATTTTTTATGTGGATCAAACTCTGTCGGAAATACCTCTTGTTCACCTTTTTTTGGTTTATGGTTTCAAGATCAATTTTATGCGCCCAGTAGATGATGACTTATTCCCTTCTTTTACACTTAGACATATTTTCAAATGTATAAAGGCTCTGAATAAACTATCTAATGGATATTTGAACTGGATAGTTTGGCAACCTGAATTCCCAATTTTAACTCATGGTTTTCAATTGGTGTTTTGAAATAAAATTAACACCGGGTATTGGTTTATATAGGATTTAGTGTTTATTCAGGGTAAACTTGATACAAGGGAGTCTGGTAATTCTTAGGCCAATGAGGTCCTAATATAATTGATAGGATGTATTTGTGCATTCACTTTCGTGTCAAAAGGATGATTTTGATTAGCCTATATAGGTGTGAGCTTGTTAACATCCATTGGATCAGATGGCTATTATTTGCAAGATTGTTACTACTGCTAGCCTATGATATCTATTAGTATTGGTATATCTTCAAGCCTGAAGACACCTGGGGTAAAATTAAATGGTTGTTTAGATGCATTATTAAGTGAAATATGGGTCCAATGATAATAAGGAACATTTTGTGCTCCTGAGCTCACAATCTCTCATGCTCCATTCCATAAGTTGCATCTGTGTTTCCTTCTATTTGATCTTAATGGTACGCCGTGCTAAAGTATATATATTTTTTTCTTCTACTTTCAAATTCTGGTATATATTGACTAGATTATATTCCTGGATGTCTTTTCTTTTAAACTTAGGTTGTATAAGGGATTGTTGTGGTGAAGTTATAATGAGATATACTTATGCCGTGGTTATAACTAGTTTTATCCATCATCCTTTATTTATGGCTAAAGCAAGAATCAGGTTTACTTGGTTATTTCCTTCATCATTTATCTGTTCATTTTTTTTTTATTACATTCATTTATTCATTACTTTATTTATTTATTTATCTTACTTTTATTTGTTTATTTATTTACTCCTTTAGATTTAGGTAGTTCCTTTATGCCCATCTAATGTTTCATTTCTTTAGTATTGTGTGTAGATTTTGATAATTAGGGAATAAGGCAAAAAGTAAAACCCAAAAAATTCAGTTGGGCTAAAACGGGTTCTGGGCTCCGAAGGTCCAATTCAAACCATGTTATTACAAAAAACAAAAAACAAAAAACAAAAAAGGAAAATGGCAAAAAGAGTCCCAAAGGTTCAGTAGAACTAATTTAAAAAATGAACTTCAAATCTTCTTATATCCAAGTTGAGGGGTCCAAAGCCCAATACTCAAAAAATGGGCTCCAATGGCCTAATGGAATGATTTTAAGGTGAAAATTAAGAAAATTCAAAACTCTTGAGAGTTTTTGTGCTTTAAATTAGGAATAATTTTTGCAAGATATTCTCAGCCCCAAATACTTCTTAAAAATTACATTTTGACCCCTTTATTTGTATAAATCATGTTTTGGCCCTTATGTTGGCATAAGTTTCATTTTGGCTCCATTATTTTAGTAAATCTCGTTTCAGCCCCATTGTTTTTAATAGTTTTGTTTTAACCTCAATATTCCTATCCTAAGAATTCTATTTTGACCTTAATACTTTTTGGGAATCTTATTCTCACCCCTATTCTTTTAGAAATTTTAGTTTTGTCACAAGTATTGGGAAAATTAAAATTTGATTAAAAATAAAATCACCCTTCTCATTTCATTTGTGAACATTTAAAGGACATTCAGTAGAAGTTTAAACTTCTCCAAAGTCCTAATCTTCATGGCATTTAGTGGAGTTACATACTCTCCAATGACATAAATCTCACGGACTGTCAGTGGAAGTTCATCTTCCTCGAGGTCACGCTTATTTCTTTTTCTTGACTTTTAGTGGAATTTTATTTTCCTAAAGTCTCAATTTTTTCGAGCATTCAATGAAGGTATATTCTTCCCAATGTTCTATTCCTAATTCATTTTCTAGGCTTTAAGTGGAGCTTGTTTTCCTTTAATGTCCTAATATCCTCAGGTCTGAGATCATACGTCTCACCTAATCGACTTATTTGAATATTCCAAACTACGTTGACCTTGATCCCTTTCGGGGTACGTAGGAACGTACTTGGTAAGGCAGGTCTAGTTGTTTATTTATCAATCTTTGTCCATATTATTTTATTAATAAAAGGGGTAATTTAAATAAATTAAAATTCTTTAAGCACAAAAAATTTAGGGTAACCGTCCTTAGGGATGGACGTTGTAGAGTGCCTAACACCTTCCCTACGTGTAATTAAACTGCTGAACCCTTCCTCTGGCTTTGAGGGCCAATTTTCAGTCTTTTTTTTAAGGATCCCAATTATCCTTCTAATTAATTGGTGGCAACTCCATTTTTCTCTGTGTTTTCCCTTACGTGCCCCAAAGTTATAAAATGATGGCTTTTCACCTGCCGTCACATTGTGACAAGCATGATTGATGCTACCAGTAGGGGTGCATTAGTAGATAAAACCTCAGTTGTTACTAGAAGCTTAATTGCTAACATGGCTACCAATTCCCAGTAGTTTGGTACTCGAATGATTGCTTCGGCTAGAGAAGTGAATAAGGTTCATTTGTCTCGTACTGACCAATAGAGAATGGAGCTCAGACTTGATGAGTTAACTTCCTTGGTGAGATAAGTGGCTATGGGACAGAAATTACCCATGTAAGGATCTGCTAGTTTATATGGCATTTGTTCCTGCTTATCTCATCCCACAGATGCATGCCCTATATTTCATGATGATGGCTCTATATTACAAGAACAACTAGTAGCTGTAGCAGGTATCTTTCCTGGTAACTAACACCAGTAACCTGCATATGATCCCTACTCCAGCACATATAACCCTAGTTGGAGAGATCATCCAAATCTGAGGTATGGTAATGTATCAATTCAACAGCAGCAACCACAGTAGTACAGCCAACAATTCCAGCAACCACCTTGGCAACCCTAATTTTAACCCTATGCTGGACCAAGCGAGCAGTAATTCTAGCAACCTATGCAGCAGTTCTAGTAACCTATGCAGCAACTAAGGCCAGCAGCCCTAAAACTTGAGCCTTTAGTTGAAGATTTAGTAAAGTAGATGGCAACCCACAATATTCAATTTTAGTAGAGGACTGTGACCACCATACAGAATTTAGAAACTCAGATTGGACAATTGGCCTCTTTATTAGTCAACTGCAATCCCAAGGTTCTGGCCAACTTCCTTCCCAAATAATTCCCAATCCAAGGGGGAATGTGATTGCCATTACACTAAGGTTTGGAAAATCTTACAAGTGTGAACTGAATCTCAACCTGCAGACTAGCAACAACCATTAGAGGACTTAGTTCCTGATGTAGTATCCCGAGAACCTAGGGGTAAGAAAAAATCAGTGGTTATGGATCAGTAGTAATAGCATGCAGTAACCCCTCCTTTTTCGCAAAGAGCCACGCAGTCCAAGAAGATAGATGAGACTGAGAAAGATAGAGAGCTCCTCGAGACCTTTAGAAAAGTGGAAGTCAATATTCCATTACTGGATGCAATTAAGCAAGTTCCAAAGTATTCCAAATTTCTTAAGAAATTATGCACCCACAGAAGGTGGCAATGGGTAACGAGAGAATTAGTATGGGCCAAAATGTTTCAGCCTTCATTGAGCCTATGCCTCAGAAATGCAAGGATCTAGGGACCTTCATAATTCTATGTATCATAGGCAATTATAGATTTGAGGATGCCATGCTAGATTTAGGTGCTTCTATTAATGTAATGCCTATGTCTATTTTCCAATCTCTTGGACTTAGACCTCTACGTGCTACAAGTGTTGTGATCTAGTTGGCTAATAGGAGTAGTGATACCCAGCCAGAGTGATTGAAGATGTATTAGTACGGGTTGATGTGTTAATTTTTCCTGCAGACTTTTACATTCTGGATATGGAGGGGGAGTCACCATCCAGTAAGGCTTCACTCATTCTTGGGAGGCCCTTCTTCAAAATAGCAAGAACCAAAATAGATGTGCATGCAAGAACTCTATCCATGGGGTCTGGAGACTTTATTATTCAGTTCAACATCTTTGATGCGATGAAGCATCCCACGTAGAAGCATTCTATTTTTTATATCAAATTACTTGATGAATTAGTTGAGGATGTATATGATGAACTAGGCACGAAATTTCTTGTTTGTATGGATTTACACGATTTTGTTCAGTGCAGCTCCTATACTGTTTGTGATAGTGATGTGACATGTGCTGTTTGTGCTGAAATTTCTGCATATTTGAGAAATGATATTATGTTCCTATAGATTATGCAGCAATTGCTTATTATGAAGATATTCGATTTATAGAAACATTACAGCCCCTTCGATTACTCCCCTCTATAGTGCAACCACTAACACTAGAACTGAAACCTTTGCCTGAGCACTTGAATTATGCATCTTGGCAGATGATGAGCAGCTTCCTGTGATTGTAGCTAAGAACTTACTTCCTGAACAGGAAGAGAGATTGCTACAAATTTTGAGAGAACATTAGAAAGTCATCGGATGGACTATTGCTAATATCCCTAGTATTAGCCCTTCTACTTGCATGCATAGAATATTATTAGAAGATGGAACTAAACCAGTGAGGCAGCCACAAAGGAGGCTATACCCTTTGATTCTGGATATGGTGAAGAAAGATGTAACCAAGCTACTGTAGGCTAGCATCATTTATCCCATATCTGATAGCAACTGGGTAAGCCCGGTGTAGGTTTTCTCGAAGAAATTCAGTGTTACAATGGTAGCAAACCAAACTAACAAGTTGATCCCTACCAGAGTATAGAATAGTTGGAGAGTCTACATTGATTATAAGAGGCTTAACTAGGCCAGTAGGAAGGATCATTATCCACTGCCTTTCATTGATCAGATACTAGAGCGGTTGGCTGGGAAATCACACTACTGCTTCTTAGATGGCTACACTGGCTACTTTCAGATCCACATTGCATCTGAGGATCAAGAGAATACCACTATCACTTGTCCCTTCGGCAATTTTGCTTACGGCGGATGCCTTTTGGCCTCTGCAATGCTCCTGGTACCTTCCAAAGGTGCATGGTAAGTATCTTTTTTTATTTTTTAAAGGAGTGCATGGAGGTATTTATGGGTGACTTTACTATATATGGTTATTCTTTTGATTCCTATTTAGATAGTTTATCTAGAGTGCTGAATAGATGCATTGAAACTAACCTTGTCCTAAATTTTGACAAATGTCCTTTCATGGTAGAGTAGGGTATAGTTTTAGGTCATGTAGTGTCTAGCGAAGGAATTAAGGTAGATCCTATGAAAATGGATGTCATTACCTGTTTATCTTACCCCACATATGTGCAGGAAGTTTGTTCTTCTCTTGGACATGTAGGTTTATACCAGCGCTTCATCCGAGATTTTAGCCAGATAGCCCTTTCACTATCCAACCTTCTGCAAAAAGATGTGAAATTTCAATTTGACCAGAAATGCAAGGAGTCCAATCATTTGAAGCAAGCTTTGACCAGTACCCTTATTATCCAGCCACTTCACTGGATACTTCCATTTAAACTAATGTACAATGCTTCTAACTATGCTGTGCGAGCTGTCTTAGCACAAAGAGTGGGCAACGTCTCTAATACAATCTGCTTTGAGAACTTTTAGCTATTGTTTTTACACTAGATAAATTTAGATCATATCTGCACAGTTCTAAAGTTATGGTGTTTTCTGATCATGCTGCTCTGAAGTTTTTTTTGAAGAAACCTGAGGCTAAGACATGATTGATTAGGTGGATGCTACTACTCCAGGAGTTTGACATCGAGATCCGAGATAAGATTGGAGCAAAGAACCTAGTGGCTAACCACCTGAGAAGAATTGAGAAAATCTCATATCCCCTTCCTATCCAGGATTCTTTCCCTGATGAACAGCTTTTACAACTGCAAGGTAAGGTCACCTCTCCTTAGTTTGCCGATATGGTCAATTTCTTAGTTACTAGTGTTTTTCCTGCATGTTTTACTAGGGCTCAGAATGATAAAATGAGAAGTGAATCTAAGTATTATATGTAGGATGATCCCTACCTGTGGAGGTTTTGTAGAGTCCAAATTATTAGGAGATGTGTGCCTGATCATGAGTTCCAGTTTGTTCTCAATTTTTGTCACACATTTGCATGTGGTGGGCATTTTGGGTCTCAACGTACAGCTAGGAAAGTCTTGGACTCTAGATTGTATTGGCCTACCCTATTTCGTGACTTATACATGTTTTATAAGTCTTGTAAACAGTGCTAGAGAACAGGGAGTATTTCTCACAGAAATGAGATACACTAGTAACCTTTACTGTTTTGTGAGATTTTTTATGTTTAGGGTATTGACTTTATAGGACCTTTTCTTATTTCTTTTGGTTTTGTTTACATATTCTTAGCTATTGATTATGTATCTAAATGGGTGGAGGCAAAAACCACTCGGACTGATGATTCTATAGATGTTGTAGATTTTGTTAGATAACACATCTTTTGCAGATTTGGCATTTCGAGGGCTATAATTAGTGACCAGGGTTCACACTTCTTCAATAGAAGCATAGAGGTTTTGATGAGAAAATATGGAGTTTTACATAAAACTTTCACCACTAAACAAATGGGCAAGCCGAAGTCTCAAACAGAGAGATCAAGCAAATCTTGGAGAAAACTGTCCAACCTAACAGGAAGGATTAGAGCCTGAGGGTTGAGGATGCCCTTTGAGCTTACAGGATGCTTTCCAGACACCCATTGGGATGTCCCCCTACCGGATAGTCTTTGGTAAAGCATGCCATCTTCCGCTGGAGATTGAACCCAGAGCATATTGGGCGGTAAAGAAGTGTAATTTTGACTTGAACCATGCCGGATCCCAAAGAAAGCTCCAACTCCAAGAACTTGAAGAGCTTCGATTGGAAGCTTATGAGAATTCCTAGATCTATAAAGAAAAGACTAAGTTTCTTCTTGATAAAATGTTGACAAGGAAAGAGTTCTCCATTGGCAAAAAAGTGCTCCTCTATAACTCCCACCTGAAGCTCATTCCTAGCAAGCTCCATTCTAGGTGGCTTGGTCCATTTGTCATCACTAAGGCCTTTCCTTTTGGTACGATGGAGATTATAAGTGAGACTACTAACTTTCATAGTCAATGGGCACCGCCTCAAACCATTCTATAAAAGAGCTCAGCAGGACATAGTGGAAGAAGTCCACTTGCAGGAAGCTAACTACTTTGCTTCCTAGGGATGTTTCTTTTCTCTCTCATCCATTTTACTAATCTTTGATTGCTTACTAATACTCATGACCTATCACTTTTTGTGATTTGCATTGAGGACAATGAAAAATTTAAGTGTGTGGGAGGCATTTACATTCTGCTTTCTGTTTTCTGTTTTGATTTTTGATTTTGTTTCTGTCATCTCTTTCTATTTTTATTCTCCCTTCAAATGATGTTTTAGGAGTGCAAAGTTTGTAAGTTTGAAGCAATTGAAATTCAATATTCATAGCATGATTGAATAAACAATTTTCCTTCTTGAATTTCACATACTTGGCCTTGGATATTGGATTAGTGATTAAGTTTGATAGATACATGCCTTGTGAGATTTGAGCCTTTTGATGGATGGATTTAGCATGTGTGCCGTTATCTTCCTTCTTGTGTGATTTTCACTCATGGCAATTGATCACTCTAGAACTTGCTTTGATTCTTTTTGAGTTTGCATTTTCACTTGTATACATAAACATGATTGAGGCATTCTTTCTTCACTTAGCTACATTATCCAAATGGCTAACCTTGCATCATTTTCCTTTGTTTAACCCCCTTGAGCCTAACTGCCTATACTTTGTTTCGGCTCATTAAAAGCCTATGCGAAAAACCATGTCTTTGCCTTACTTTATGTTGGGGAATGGGAGAGCATTGATTCATTTCTAGTGGGGAAGCCCTTTGCTGGTGGAAACTAGTACCAAGTGTGGTGGTTGTGAAATTGATGGGTAATATGCAAGATCAAAAGAAATAAATTAAAAAGAGAACAAACAAGAATATGATTGTGGAAGAAAAGAAAGATGAAGGAATATGTGAGAAGAATATGCTTTACATACATGACCTTGAGATAAATGCTTGATACTTGTCATTTGAATTCCTTTCCAATCATCTTTCATTCTCTTGGGTACTTAGCTTGTCATATTCCTATTATGTCATTCCCTTGCCTTGACCCTAATGCAGCCTTAAACTAAGTCCTCTTGATTTATATGTGCATATGTTTGTGTAATAGAGAAATAGAAGATAAGTAAGCTTATGGTAGTGCATAATTGTTTTCAAGAGCTTAACTAAGTGAAACACTTTCCTTTTAAACACTTAAGGAATTGACATTATATTTTGTGAGGATCTATCATTCTTGACTCTGGCTTTTCAATTGAAGATACCTTATTGATTGTTTTGATTTGAGAAGAAATGCTACCTCTTGGATGCTTCAAAACCTTGAATCCTTGGTTTCCCTTCTTGCTTCTAGACTTTTGCATTCTTGACCATCATTGGAAGTTGTCTCTTTTGGAATTTTTAGTTTTGAGTATATTTGTCTTTCTTTCTTTCCTTGTTTTAGAATTTTAAATTGCCTGGTACGTGTAGAAGCTAAGTGTGGGGGAATTTGATAAACATAATTTCTATACATTAGTTGAACCTCACATTTAGTCTTTTAATCCTCTTGTATGCTTAAATTATTGGGTTTGGCCATATTTTATAAGTTTGAGTTCCAAATGGGTATAATTATATCTTTTAGTATTATTGGGGTTTTTATGTTGTTTCTGTATTTTGGCCATAACTTGAGTTCTAGATGTCTGATAATCACCAATTTTATCTTGTATTAAGGCCAAGAGAAATATCTACAACTTTGATGCAGAACTCCAAGACTGATTCGGATGTTTAGTGAGTCAAATTCAACCTGGAAGTCAAAACTGGAATGCTGTCACTGGAATTCCTCTTGTGCAGGCCACTAATCAAAACTACAGCATTTTGCTCATGCTTTTGACCTAGAATTCATCCTTTGAGCTGGTCAACAGTTGGAGTGATATTTTGACCTAGGGGCAGAGTTGTAATTACTGGTTTTAGGGTTATATATATATATAGTTAGAAGTTGTAAAAAGTAGCCAACAGCTAGGGTTTGGACACTATTCCATTGCCTCCTGACTTAGTTCTTCTCTATTTTGTCTAGAGTTTCTCCTTATTTTTCTGCCAATTTCCCTCTTGTTCATGGAGGGCTAGAATCTTTAATCAGTCCTAGGGATTGACAATCCTGATGTTTAATTTTGAAATCTTGGTTTAAGTATTTTCTAGTTCAATCATTTATTAAGTTTCTTCCTTTCTTTTGTGATTTTGATTAGGTTGCTTAATTTGATTGGGATATTTCTATGATAGTTGCATAGTTACCATCTGTCAAAAGAGATATGTAGAGACTGAACAAGGCATCAAAACAAATTGATGAGTTGTTTACCTTTGTTGGATTTTGGTTTTTAGGTCAAGATGGGGTTTAGATGAAAGCTTAATTTGTCTAACCTTGATTGATTAAATCCTAGATGCTTATTCAGTAGTGGATCCAAGGATTATATTGAGGCTTCTTAATATGTTCTAAAAAATTAAGAATTCGATTAGTGATTGAATGACTCATTAATGATCAAGCATAAATTGAAATCAAGACCAGTTACTTCCCTTGGATTAGTTGTTTTCCAAATTCTGTTTATCATTTTCATTACTTTCACTTGATTGCTCCTTATAAAATCCTCCCTTGTTGTTACTATCCTGATTCGATTACATAATTAGAGTGATCCAAGGATTCGACCTAGTGTGCCTTATACTACAGTTATTTAGTGAATCGGTTATTAGGAGATTTAATTTGATAGCCTCGGCAGTTGTCAATGGTCGATTAATATTCATATAATGTTGAAACTATGATGGATTTTGTGTTGTTGATATTGTTGAGAATGTGGTGAATTGTTGAAATTTTTTTTCAAAATTATAGTCATTACCTTCAACCAAGCTAGAATATGTCATTATATTATATGTTTAAATTGACTTATCTATGCGATTGAATTAGGACCAACATTACGTTGTAACTTCTCAAAGATTCAACTGTCAGCTCAGCTAGTGTGATCTTAGTATTTTTATTCTGATATATGTCTAGACACATTAATAGCACATGAGACAACTTGCTAGTTACTCCAAGGAAACCTTGTGACTTTGATAATTTGAGTATCCTTTGGCTATTTGATGGCTTCAATAAATGGAAATGTGGAGGTAAGGGAAGTCCTTAGTATTACTATATATTTAGAAGTTAATTTAATGATACCCTTAACGTGTTTGTTAAAAGGTCTGAAAGGGATTTACTTTATTCTAGTTTTTAATTAAGAAGATTTCATTTTGTGGTGTATATCAATTTAATTTTTTAAAAATTTTTTGAATAATATTTAGGACTTAGTTGCTAATTTTGCAAGGTAATAACTTAAATTTATACCGATCATAAGAGCTTGAAGTACATCTTCGAACAGAAAGATTTAAATCTGAGACAGCGTCGATGGATGGAACTGAATTATGACTTTAATTAATGAATAATTGATTATAAATTGAAGCTATTTATATAACTATAGCTCACTAAATGTATAACACAATAATACACTAGAATAACAAATTACATTGAAATGACATGGCATGGCTAAGCTAGCAGATCTCTCAAGTGCTAAAAAAATGGGCAAGTGCTGCATATACTTATTGCTTATTAAATATTGATGCAGATAAAATTGTCATGTAAATTTTAGTCATTAGTTATTCTTGTTAGTTTTTTAATTCATATTTAATTAAATGTTTGTGCTTGGTATTGAACTAGTAATTGTATGAAATTAAAAGGAAATGAACTAGTAGGTAACTCAAAAAAAGTAGATGGGGGGATTAATAATCAAAGTGAAAAAATTGGCATAATTTTGTAGAAGAAAGAAAGAAGAAAAAGGAGACATTTGAGTCTCAGTGAGACTAAAGCGTCTTTATTTAAATTACTGTATAGGAGCAGTGGATCCAGCTTCTTCAGACCCAACTCAGTAGCACAAGAAGGTTGGGATTGGGATTCAGTATTAAATTTCTAATTTAACGGTGAGTGGATTCTTACTTACTTCTTGATGCCTGAACTGTTAACAAAGAAACAAACCAAGAAGTTGCACATTAACAGAAATTTGGAGGTAGCAAAATGGGAAAACTTTGGCATACCTCAAGTCCAAAGCTTTGAATAGAGGAATTGAAAAAATTCTTGGATGTTTGAGCTTTGGTAGTAATTTCCTCTTAATGATAGCATTGCATTCTTTTGTTAATGCAATCATTTCAAAATCTTCCAGTTTCTACCTCTTAGACATGATTTCTTTCAAAAAATTTGCATAGACTTTAATCTAGGATAGTGCATCCATAAATGGGATGTTGATGTATAACTGTCTAAAAACAAGAAACTTCTCAAACTGCTGATCCAATTTACTTTTCTTTAGCATCTGTGAGAAGGGAACATGTGGTACATATTGCTTGGTTGAGGATGATTAGGAAAAATATCCAAACGCTCTATATCCATCATACAACAAAAGCCCCCAAAAACATTGCCTTAATGTAAATAATATCATATATAATTTAATTTAATAAATTCAGCACTAAAAACCATAAAATTGAAATTCATCCAAAATAATTCAGATAATTTAGGAAAAATAATTCAAACACTATATCCATCATACAACAAAAATTAAACAACGTGCTTTTAGGTTTCTTATTATTCAAGAATTGCATTGTTGATTTCGGATAGACAATACCTTTTGAATCAAGATTAAGTATAGTCATTTTCTTTAGCATTGTTTAAGTACTTAGTTTCTTGCAAAATTGTGTTTACTGTTTGATTGCATATAAAAGATAAATGTGATACTTTTCTTGTAATTATCTTCTTTAAGCTATCGAGCAAGCAGTAAATAAACAAATGTATGCAAAAGTACAACTACTCCAATGTTTTGAGCTGCTTTGTAACTAGGGGTATTCATCACCAATGTTTACCTTTATGTTATATGGAAACTTGAAATATGAGTATGCAAAGCACTTTGAGTGTGTGACTTGTTGAGTAATCGAGTGCATTCATCGTAAATGTTTGCATTCTTGTCAAAAGGCAGGTGACAACTTAGAAAAGAAAGAAAATAAGAGAAAAATAGTAATTGTAAGTAAGCTTTGGTGTAAAAAAGTTGGGAATCGGTTGCCTGGAAAGCAAGTTGTGTTCCCTAATTTGATGTAAATAAATTTTAATATTAATAAATAAAGAATTTATTTATGTAAGCTTTGTTTTCAAGCTATTAAGCTTCCTAGATTCTAATAAACTAAGATATATTTGCATAAGGGTTATGTAAAAAGAGATATGCATATTTGGATGAATCTAAAATACTATTCACAATCATTGAATAGAACTGGTCACTCTATTCAATTAAGGTTGTAGTGTTCGAATTGCCTTAGTAAAAAGAATGAGATTCCTTTGTAAGGGAATGATGAATCTCAAAACATTTACGTAGTAGACTTCAAGTAATGACACTATTAAATGAATTAGAATCAAGTCAGATATCAAGGTCAAGTTAACACCATTACTTTGAACTTAAATTCACACACATTGCATCTGCTAGTAGCAGAACCAAAATCCTGATGGATTATGGAGTCGTATTCATGACTATTGTGATATTTGATATACTATGGGCACCATAATTGTGTAACATTGGTCAAGACTCTGTATAATAGGATCATAGTGGGAGTGAACACTAGGAATATAAATTTAAGAAAAAGAGTTCATAGCATTACATCACTTCTAGTAATTTCAGGAAGACAAGTGATATATCTAAGCCTAGTGAAATGATGAATTAGCTACTCGTCATTTCAAGATAATTTTAGAAAAGTTTTAAGAGATTATCTGGTCACTTATTGGATGAAATCTTAAACCAATGGACAAAATTGACTTAAGGGGTAAAATGATAATTTTACCTTGTCTCAATGGATGACTACAAGGGTTCACAAATAGTAGGTTTGCAAATTGGATAAATCAATGTTCAACATTGACTTCTCGTAATTTTAGAAACAATCAAGTGTGGAATCATGAGTCTTTGGTGAAATGACTTTAGGATTAATAAAATTGGATTATCTTGATGAGATTAACATAATCCCAAATTTATTAGAGCTTGAAATTCCTATGTCCAAATGGATTCCTCATCTAGCTTTGGAGAATTCAATCCACATTAAGTTTGAATAAATTTAAAATGAAGTTAATTGATAACATTTTAGCTAATGTCTTTATTAAGACAAAAATTGTCTTAATTTAGACAAAGAATTATTTTAGGACAAATGTTATCCTAAGTATGGTTGAAAATGTGAGAAACATTTTTGTTACTAAAGAGACAAAAATAATTCTCACATTAGTTGTCTAATTTAAACAAGTGTTATTTTAATTACACAAAAGAAATTTAAGACAACTGTTGTCTCAATTAGGACAACCTTTATCTTAGTAAATATTTTTGGTTTAACTACTTTTAATTAATATTTGAATTTTTTAAATATTTAATTTGAAGAAGTTGATTAAAATTAAACTAAATCCCCATTTAATTAGGAATTCCAGCTATAGCATTTTATTAGGATAAAATTAATTTTAATTATTTATCCTAATATTGTGACAAGGTTTGAATTGTTCAAACTTATGAAACAACCTCCTCCCAATGTGATGGAGAGGTGCATAGCCAAAAGGAGGGGAATTAGTCTTTGAAATATTTAAATATATTCCCTCCTAATTATCCTAATTATCTAAGTGAATAAAAGCTTAGAAATTAAATGATTTTAATTTCTTAGGTAACCTATATTCACTAGGAAACTAACTAAATCAAAAAGATTTAATTAAATGAAATTCATTTATTGAATTTTAATTCAAGCATGACCAATTAGAAAGCTCCACATGTTTTATTTCAGTGTTAAATAAAATATGACTTTATCAATTAAATAATACAATTATTGATTGAAAAATTAAATAGATAATTTATATCTACTTTGCCTATGGTAGGCGTGTGGAATCCCTAACTATTATGGATTGATTTTTTGAATACAGTCATGTGACCTAGGGTTAGGTGATTATATATATCATCATCAACCCCTTTCCTAGCCTAACCGTCCAAGCATTCTTTGGAGAGAAAATTTCCTAATGAGTGTGAGGTTTGAGAGAATGAGAGAAACACAATTTGAAGGCTTCGGTTTATTGAGTGTTAAAGATTTTGTTCTTTAAGCTATACTACAAGGACCAAAGGGGAAGGCTTTCTAATTTAATTTTGAAAGCTATGATTATCTTTTCTTTCATCATTTATTTTGTTTCAATCACTAAAGTTATTCATCATAGGTTCCGTGGATTGGTACTTCCTAAAGAATAGACAATCAGTGCTCTTGGTTGGGAACTGAATTGCAAGATTGAAGTGACTTCAAGAGGTATCTAAAATTCTTATCTGTTTTACTTTACTCTATAGCAGTGAGTTGTTTGCTTGGTGTTTTGTTTTTGCTTATTTACAAGCTTAAATGTTTTTAAAACCCATGCTTGTACCGTAAACACCTAGGGTAATAGCTAAATCCAACAAAAAATTGAGAATAGAAGTGATTACAAGCTTAGTATTGCATGAGTCAATTGTATTAGTTGAATGGTGAACATGATTGAGTTTGGAATTAGGTGTGAATGCTTGTACTAGAGAAAATTATTATGCTTACCTTTCTTTATTTGTTAGTATTGTGTACTGAGTTGAGAATTTAATGCTTGCATAATAGATACCTTTTAGATTGGCTAGTTGAGCCTAATGAAAGTCACTTTGAGGATTTTCTTTTGCTTTAGGATAAGCAAACATTTAAGTTTAGGAGTATTTGATGTGGGAGTTTACTCCACACAATTTCTTAGTCTTAATTGCTATATGTCCTTAGCCCTTATGTCTACAATTTTATATGTGTTTTACATTTATTTAATTCTTGGTCATGTTTGTTAGTTTTGTAGGTTTTGAATTGTTGTTTTAAGTTGAGTTGAGCTCATGTGAAGAGGTATAAGTTGTGCTAAGCTAAAAGAGAAAATCAAGTTGGTCTAGTTCAAGCAAACTTAGAGCACTTTCTGGTTTTTAAGCTATAACTAGAGCTACAAACTTGCATCTTAGGTGTTTATTAGATTGCTGCAAAGCTAAGACAAAGGGATACAACTTTGATAAAGAGCCTAAAGCTTCTATCATTTTAAAGCCCAAAATTTGAAAAACACCACTTAGCTGAGAGGTGGATGCTGTGGCACCCATTGGTTGGCATCGCAAACCTCAAAATGTGAAGCATTTGGTCCCAAGTTCGAGGAATGGGCTAAACCCGGTCATTTCTCAAGAACAATAGCTAAGGTTGGGTGCTGCAACGGCTATGCCACAGCTCCCATTTGCACTGCCCCCATGTTTAGGTGCGGCAGTGCCTATACTTGCATCTCACTTTAAAGGGGGATTTAACGCAGCAAGGGGTAGAAAGCAAGGAGAAAAAAGGGGATCTATGATTTGGAGGCCATGGAACTTGGATCTTAAAAGAGAAAGGCTATTGGGTTCTTCAAAGAAGGGTTTATCCTTCTTCATTTCCATTGTTTTAGTCTTGAGTAGTTAGATTTCTTGTTTTAGAGTTGGGATGTAGTTGATGTTTCTTTATTAAGTTAGATTTGATTGTTGTATGATGTTCTCTTATTACAATCTATTAACCGCTCTTTTAAGGTATTGGTTGATGGAGCAAGAATGGAAGCTCAATACTAGTTTGCAGATTCTTTAGACCTAGGTAGTGTAATCCGGTCAATAGATGCCTACCTTTGTGACCTTTATTTTGGGATTCCACAAATCTTAATGCATTTCTATTAATATCTAAGATCACAAGAGTAGACAAAGGTTTGAAGTGAATAGAGATGTTGCACCTTGAGAAAGGGTAATACATATTTTAGGGAGCCTAATCATTCTAATTAAGAAATGTTAACAATTAGAGTCAGTCTCGTTTATGGAACTCATTTGATGAAACCCCAAATCTTGGAGTCCCTTCATCAGTTCAATTTTAATTTAATGTTTTATAATTTCTCGCATTATCTTTGGTTTGCCTAGATAATTTAGGAGATTGTATAATTTTGGTACTTGGAAAACACCCCCATTGGAACGATACTTTACTAATCACTTTATTATTTTTTAGTGATAGCGTATACTTGTGTTGTGTATTTATTTATCACTTGACTAGTTTAGATATATTAAGGGAGCTTGAGCTTACTTGACTTATCCAAACAATGTTTTGTGAGGTTTTGCTAGGTTCACCTGTGAGAAAAATATAGTGTGATAGAGTTTTGCTAGGTTCCTGTGAGAAAAAACATGGTGGTTGTAAGTTTGCCCGGGGATGTTGTAAACAGCTATGAGTGGTTGAGCCTGTGATTGTGTTTGGCTGGGTTCTTGGGGAAAACTCAATGAGAGAACATGTTAACTAGTGTTTGGTTGTAAAATTTATGTTTAACTTGTTCATGTAATTGTTACTACCCTTTATAGTAAAATTTCCTTGGACATAGGATCTGATTAATTTTGGATCCGAACCACTATACATTGTGCTATGATTCTCCCTTACCCCCATCTCTCCATTATTTACACTTGCTCAAAGTTTTTTGATATGATTGCTTTAAGTGCTTTGACATAAGTTTAATCCTCCACTTTAACTCAAATCTTTATTTGGTGGATTTTATCTTTGAACATATTACTCTAAAGATCTCTTACCAAGCAATCTCAAATTTTATGTTACAAGTGTTTAAATCTTTTAGTTAAAACTTACTTGTGTAAGTCATTAAAAAATGAGCAACCTAGTTTTCTGGTTACCAAAGCACCAAATTCAACCCCCTTCTTGGGTGCTTAACCCTGTTTAGGGTTGACCAGTGTTTCTAGATATAAATGGAATGCCTAAAAAGGAATGTTTGGCAGTGGCTGTAATTTGTATGGTATGAAGAACTTGTAATTGGTACCAGCGGGTAGAGAATTTGAACAATGGAGAAATTATATTCTCTATTGCTTTCTAAATGTAATTACAAAGGATATAATCAAAGATGAAAACAGAAAAATAGTGGAGGCTTTGTAATGTGCAAAGCTTTAAGAAGAAAAGAGAACAAGAGGTAAAGTTACTTATATCCCCTGTGTCTTCTTATTATGCAAACAATGTACAAAGGTCGACTATGTGTTTTGTCTATAGTAGTAGATAATCCTAAGAGCCAAGGCTTTGATGAACATTTGTGATCTTAGCTTCCAGGTGAGGGTTATCAGAAAGAACAGCTAGAACAATGGTGCAGCCTTGCAACAGGGACATGTTGTCTTCAGCGAGGAGGCAGACAACGTGGCAAAAAGTGGAATAGCGTTGACTGAGTCAACCTGGGTCAAGTTTACAATTCTTCACTCCCCCTTAAGTTGGCATGTGGAGATCCACAACACCCAACATGTTGACTAATGTTCTAACCTTGTCTTAGCTTAAAGGCTTAGTAAAACATCTACTAGTTGGTCACCTGTCCATATTTTGGTTTAGGCTATGTCATTAGATTGGACCCTTTCCTTGAAAAAATAGCAATCCATTTCAACATGCTTTGTTCTATCATGAAAAACTTATTAGCAGCGATGTGCAAAGTTGCTTGGTTGTCACTGAGCTTTGAATCATTATGATAATGGTAGGCCTAATTTCAAAATTATTGGCTTGTATGCTTGGCTTCCAAATGCTAGGAGAGCTACCAATAGTAGAGGGTTGGGCATAATCCCTTAATGCTCTCACTTGATCCACTTCTTCTCCTCTTTCAACCATAGTTTCTTGTCAGATCAAACTTTCTTTCCAACAACTTTCTTTTTGTTCTTTTCTCTTCTTTCTTATGGTCCTTTCAATCTTTAGGTCTATTGGCACAAGTTATACCTTTCTCATACACAAAAAAAGAAAGTCAAAAATATTAAGGTAACAAGGAAAAGAAAATAGATTTACTTGAAAATAGAATGCACAAAAATTATGTAGAATCAAAATTATGTAGCAAGAGATTTAAAGAATATTATCAAAACAAGAGGTGGACAACAAGCTAAACAAGTAACAGCAGAAATAATAAGCTAAAACAAAACTGATCAAAGCTAAAACAGAAAGTAAAATGTAAACAAGATAAAAGACGCACTGCAGAAAAAAGACTAATAACTGGACAGAATTTAAAAACTAAAGGCAATCAAACCAAGATTAAAGTTAGGAAGTATGATTTCAAAAATAAATAATCCCTGGCAACAACGCCAAAAACTTGATGTGGTTTTACCTACTTTAGCAAGTATATTAAGTCTTAACCAAGTGATAGAGAGGAGTAAAGATTGTTCCCACGAGGATTGTGTAATGACTACAAAATCTATTCTCTTTAGAAATGTGACCCAATCGTCTATGCCAAATTATGGACGAATTTTCAGCAACTCTACCATGCTTTTTTCCAACAACAACATTAGCAGTGGAACATCTTGTTGGGAATAGGCTGCCCTAGAAAGCAAGTTGTATTCCCCAATTTAATGTATATATTGTAATATTAATAAATAAAGAGTTCATTTATATAAGCTTTATTTTCTAGCTATTAAGGTTACTAGATTCTAATAAACCAAGATACATGTTCGTAAGGTTATGTAAAAAGGGATATATGTATCTTTTGAATGAATCTAAAATACTAATCACAGTCACTGAATAAAGTCGATCACTCTATTCAATAAAGACTATAGCATTCATATTACTACCATAGAAAGAATGTGATTCTTTTCTAAGGGAATGATAAATCTAAAATCATTGAAGTAGTAGACTTTAAGTAATGACACTAATAAATTAATTGGAATCAAGTGAGATATTAAATCAAGTTAATATTGTTACTTTGAAATTAAACTCACACACATTGCATTCACTAGTGGTAAAATTGAAATCCTGATGGTTCATAGACTCGTGTCCATGACCATTATGATCTTTGACATACTATGGGCACGACCATTGTGTGACATTGGTCTAGACTCTGTGTGTTGGGATCATAGTGGAAGTGAACATTTCGGAATATAAATCCAAGAAATGGAGTTCGTAGCATTACATCACTTCTGGTGATTTCAGAAACACAAGTGAAAATTTTGGGCCCAGTGAAATAATGAATTAGCTACTCATCATTTCAAAATAATTTTAGAAAAGTTCTAAAAGATTATCTGGTCACTTATAGGATGAAATTTGAGACTAAGGGAAAATTTGACATTAGAGGTAAAATGGTAATTTCACCTTGTTTCAATGGATGGCTACGAGGGTTCACAAACTCTAGGTTTGAGAATTGGACACATCAATGTTTAACATTGACTTCTCGTAATTTTAGGAATTATCAAGAGTACAATCATGAGTCTTTGGTAAAATGACTTCATGATTAATAAAATTTGATTATCTTAATGAGATTAAAATAATCCCAAATTTATTGGAGCTTAAAATTCCTATATTCAAATGAATTACCCACCTAGCTTTCAAGAATTCAATCCATATTAAGTTGGAATAAATTCAAGATGAAGTTAATTGATAGCATTTTAGCTAATGTCTTTATTAAGATAAGAATTGTCTTAATTTAGAAAATGAATTATTTTAGGATTAATGTTATCCTAAACATGCTTGGAAATGTGAGAAACATTTTTATCACTAAAGAGATAAAATTAATTCTTACATTAGTTGTCTAAATTAAACAAGTGTTGTTTTAATCAGACAATGGAATTTTAAGGCGAATGTTTCTCTTAATTAAGACAAGTGTTGTCTAAATTTAGACAACCTTTATTTTAGTAACTATTTTTGGTTTAACTACTTTAAATTAATATTTGAGTAGTTCAAATATTTAATTTGAAGAAGTAGATTAAAATTAAATTAAATCTCCATTTAATTAGGAATTTTGCCTATAGCATTTTATGAGGATAAAGTTAATTTAATTAATTTTTTATCCTAATGTTGTTGCGAAGATTTAATTGTTCAAACTTGTGAAACAACCTCCACCCCGTCTGATGGACAGGTGTAGGCCAAAGGAAGAGAATTAGTCCTTAACATGGTCAAATATATTCTCTCCTAATTATCCTAATTATCTAAGTGAATAAAGGTTAGAAATTAAAAGATTAGGTAACCTACATTCACTATGAAACTAACTAAGTCAAAGGGATTTAATTAAATAAATTCATTTATTTGAATTTCTCATTCAAGCATGACTAATTAGAAAGTCACACGTGTTTTATTTAATTGTTAAATAAATTTTATTATTATCAAAATTATTAATATGATTATTAATTGATAAATTATTAGACAATTTGATTTTCTAATATTCCCCATTAGTAGGTATGTGAATCCTTTATGGTTAGGGATTGAATTTTTGAATTACACTCAAAGACTCTCACATGACCTAGGCTTAGCATACTATATATATGCACTCTCTCCCTCTTGTGGCCGGTACAACTGAATATTTGAGAGAAGAAGAGTGAATTTGCCGCACACTTGAGAAAGAAAGAAGAAAAATTTGAGAGAAAAATTTCTCTTAAGGCCAAGAGTGTTGTGAGTTTGAAAAAATAATTTGAGTGATTTCAAAGTACAATTCCATAAGCCACACTAAGAGGAACAAAGGGGAAGGATTTCTAATTTAATTTTGCAAGCTATCAATTATTCTTCTTTCATCTCTTTTTTGTTCCCATCACTAAAGCTATACAATATAGGTTCCATGGATTGGTGTTTCCTAAAGAATAAGTAGTAAATGCGCTTGGTTGGAAAGTATATTACAAGGTTAAAATAATTACAAGAGGTATGTAAAATTCTTATATATTTTACTTCTCTTTCTTGCTGTGAGTTATTTTCCTAAGTGTTTTATTTCTGCCTATTTGCAAACTTGAACTTTTTAAAAAAATTTAAAAACACATGCTTGTACAGTAAATACTTAGGATAAACAACTAGATCCAACAATTGATATCAGAACTTATGGTTCATGACTAGATGTGTGTGTGATGCATGTTTGGCACCTAAAAATTATTTATAATTTATGATTGTATGTATCATATCTTTAATATGATTGTTTTTGGTTTAAATTAAATTTCTGACCATATTAATGCCTCAGAGGAATTTCCTTATATTTTTGAGATGTATCAAGAAGGGTGACCCCATATGGTTATGTTTCCTTCTTGGTTTACGTTGGTTAATTCTTTAAATTATAAAATTATGTTGTAAATGGCAAGAAGCCACCAATTGTAACATGGAGGACATGGCAAGCCAAAGAAATATGTTAGGACCTCTCAACCAATGCCTAGTAAGTAGGTGGAGACATCCCAAAAAGTCCAAGAATTGGATCAATCACAAGGAATGAAGAAAATAAATGTAATAGTTTAAGATTTTCTTTTCTTTTCTAGGATGGCCATTAATATAATCTTGGTATCATATTTAATTTTATAACATGTGATATTATATGCTATAACATGGCCTGTAGACTAGTAGGTGCCAATCAACCTCACATGCTTATGCATACATTATGTTTTATATTTTAAAAGATTTTTAAAATGTTAAAGCATAAGAAAGATGAATTATTAGTGAGTTAGCTAATTAGGATTTAATTTTTCAACTAAAAAATTAGTTAGAAATTAATTAGGTCCATAATTGATAAATTAGTTAAAAGTAATTAATTTCCAACTAAATATTTTAGTTAGAATTAAATCACCTTGTAACTAATTAGTCAATTAAATTACCTAAGTTTATTTTCAAACTAAGAGTTATTATGAAAATAATTAGGAAATGCATAAAGAATTAAATAAATAATATTCCTAAATAATTAGTAAAAGTTACTAATGTAAATCCTATCTAAAAATTTTAGAAAGGAAACCAAATTCATAAGTGATTTAGGTTTTCCAAAGAGATGCATGCTAGAAAATTTGGTGCATTCAATAGCTAGTAAGCTTATCAATATTAAATGTATTTTATAGACAATCTCTTAATCATGAACCCACTGTTTATTTTGCTTTACAAATGAACCCTGAAAGGTGAGAATTATGTGGAGTGGAAGAGAAACCTCAACATTATGACAAGATCACATGGGTCATTTCTAAGCAAGCACCCCTTGATCTGACTCATAACTCACTACCAAGTGAAACTGAGTATCATAAGAGGTGTCATGATGCCAATGCTCTGGCTAAGTGCTACATACTAGCCTCATTAACCAATGTGTTATAGCAATAGCATGAAGGTATGCCACTGACATAATGTACCATCTACATAGATATTTGACTCAAAGACTCGATCTGCTAAGGTGTGAGTTGTCAATGCTTTCAAGGACCTCAAGTAGAAACCAGGGGAGCCAATGAGAGATTACATGCTCAAGGTAATCTCTTGCCTTAATGAGGATGAGCTACACGGGGCTGAGATTGATCCGAACAGTTAAGTGTCAATGATTATTCACAGTCTTAACTCCTAGTTCTCACAATTCAAGTTGGACTATTAATTGCCTAGAAAAGACTATACCTTTAGTGGTTTGATGAATGACCTACAAGCTATGGAGGGGGTTCTTGAAATCAAGAATAACCCAGAGGCAAATGTGGTAGTTATGGAGCCCAAGAAGGCAAAGGGGCCAGGAAATAGAAAGAAAAATGCCAACAAATTGGCTAGGCCAAAAAAGAAACCCATGAAAAAAAAGGATTGAAAGGATAGCACCAAGGGAAAGTGTTCACTGTGGTTCTAAAGGACATTGGATGAGGAACTACAAGGTCTACCTCAATTCTGTAAAGAATAAACAAGGTACAGGTTTTCTAAACATGTTAGAAACCTTTAATTTGTTCTTGAATTACTAGGAATAATTTATATTATCTATAACCAATTAATTGGACTGCAAACATTGCAGAAACAAATTCACCTAAGTCTAAAAGAATCAAGGAATATGGCATAGATTAAAGTTTTCTATGACATCTGTGATTTGGTCATATTAATCAAAATAGGCTAAGCATACTAGTAAAGGATGGTACTCTACCGGACACGATAGAGTGTTCTTTACCAGTCTATAAATCCTGTAATAAAGGTAAAATTACTAAATCATCATTTAAAGCAAAGGGTAATAGGATGTAGGATGTTCTAGACTTGGTACACACATATGCGTGTGGACCAATGAACCTTCAAGCTAGAAGAGGTTATATTTATTTCATAACCTTCATTGATGACTACTCACAATATGGTATTATGTATCCAATGCACAACAAGAGTGATTCATTACAAAAGTTCAAGGAATTCAAAGCTAAAGCTGAAAAATAGTTAAGCAAACTATTGAAATAACTTTGATAAGATCGAGGTTGTGAGTATTTATCTGGAGAGTTTTAGCAATTTCTAGTTGATAATTGAATCATTTCCAATTTATCGGCACCTAGAATGCCTAAACAAAATGAGATTGCTGAAAGGAGGAATATTACCCTTTTAGAAATGGTGAGGTCAATGATGTCCTATGCTGTATTACCAGAATCGTTCCATGGATATTGCATACAAACAGCAGCATAACTACTAAACTTTGTTCCATCAAAGGTTGTGCCTAAGACACCAAGGGAGCTATGGATAGGACATAAACCATCTTTACGTCACTTGCAAACTTGGGAGTACAAGTAAGTACTACTTCTATAGTACCCAAGATAAAAAGGTATTTGTTAGTGCAAATGCAACCTTCTTAGAAGAGGATTTTGTGAGAAATCATAAACCTTGCAACAAGAATATTCTTAAAGAACAAAGTGATTGTTAAAAATCTAAGGATAATTCTGATGAAGTCATAACTAGTACGGATTCAAGAGTTGAATCTAAACTAGTAGCACATCGTCATAGTGGGAAGGCTATTAGACAACTTGACAAATACATGGGTCTAAGAGAGCACTTGGTGGCACTTTCAGATGAACATGAATTAGATCTCGTAACATATGAGGAAGCCATTAACGATGTAGATGATGTTCATTGGCAAAAGACAATGATATTAGAGTTAGAATCTATATATTCCAACAAGGTTTGGACTCTTGTAGATACACCTTAAGGAATAAAACCCATTGGGTGTAAATGGATCTATAAGAGAAAGAGAGGAGTTAATGGGAAGGTGGAGACCATTAAGGCTAGGCTAATAGCCAAGGGTTATACCTAGAGAGAAGGTATCGATTATGAAGAAACCTTCTTACTTGTTTGCTATACTTAAATTCATCAGGACAAGGAGATAGTCTTGTCCTAAGTGACTTATATTGTCAAACTATTGACAAAGTTTGGTATGCAGGATTCCAAGTTTGGTTTCATACCCTCCAAGCATCATACTTGACATATGCTATACAGTTGGATTGGTTAGTAGGTTTCAGTTAAACCCTAACATGGAACATTGGATTACGGTCAAATGTATATTTAAGTATCTTCGTAGGATGAAAAACTACTTACTAGTGTATTCTGGTAGTGACTTAATTCTGACTAGGTACACTGACTTAGATTTTTAGTATGACATTGATTCTAGAAATCAACATCATTCTCGGTTTTCACTTTGGGTGGTGCAACCATTGTTTGAATGAGTGTAAAGAAATCTTACACTACTTACTCAATCATGGAAGTGGAATATGTTATAGCTTGTGAAACTGCAAAGGAAGCCATTTGGTTGTGTAAGTTTCTAAAGCACCTTGAGGTAGTTTTAGATGCGGATAAGGTCATAACTCTCTATTGTTATAATAGTGGAGTTGTGGCAAACTCAAAAGAACCACAGAACCATAGGGCATCAAAACACATTGAGAGAAAGTATCATCTTATACAAGATAGTACAACGTGGGGAAGTGGTCGTCACCAAGATTACAATAGAAAGAAATATGACATATCCATTCATAAAGACTCTTTCATAGAAGAACTTCGAGGGTAACTTAAAAGGATTAGGAGTTAGGGATATGTCATACTTGCTTTTGGGCAACTAGGGGATTTTTGGGAATAGATTGTCTTGGAAAGCAAGTTGTATTCCCCAATTTAATGTAAATACATTTTAATACTAACAAATAAAGAGGTCATTTATATAAGCTTTATTTTCTAGCTATTAAGGTTCCTAAATTCTAATAAACCAAGATACATTTGCATAAGGGTTATGCAAAAAGAGATATATATATCTTTTGGATGAATCTAAAATACTATTCATAGTTACTAAATAAAGTCGGTCACTCTATTCAATAAAGACTATAGTGTTTGGATTACCTCCATAGAAAGAATGAGATTCGTTTCTAAGGGATTGATGAATCTCAAATCATTGAAGTAGTAGATTTCAAGTAATGACACTATTAAATGAATTAGAATCAAGTGAGATATCAAGTTTAAGTTAATACAGTTACTTTGAACTTGAACTCACACACATTGCATTCACTAATGGCAGAACCAAAATCCTGATGGATTATGGACTTGTGTCCAAGACCATTATGATATTTGATATACTATGAGCACAACCATTGTGCGACATTAGTCAAGATTCTATATGTTGGGATCATAGTGAAAGTAAATATCCAGGAACATAAATTCAAGAACTGAAGTTCATAACATTACATCACTTTTAGTGAGATTTCAGGAAGAAAAGTGACATAAGTGAGCCTAGTGAAATGATAAATTAGCTACTCATCATTTCAAGATAATTTTATAAAAGTTCTAAAATATTATTTGATCATTTATTGGATGAAATCCGAGACCAAGGGAAAATTGACATTAGGCGTAAAACGATAATTTTATCTCATGTTAACGGATAGTTATGAGGGTTCACAAACACTAGGTTTGTAAATTTGACAAATTAATGTTCAACATTAACTTCTTATAATTTTAGGAATTATCAAGAGTGCAATCATGAGTCTTGGGTGAAATGACTTCCTAATTACTAAAATTGGATTATCCTAATAAGATTAAAAAAAAATCCCAAATTTATTGGAGCTTGAAATTTCTCTGTCCAAACAGATTCCCCACCTAGCTTTAGAGAACTCAATCCACATTAAGTTGGAATAAGTTCAAGATGAAGTTAATTTATAGCATTTTAGCTAATGTCTTTATTAAGACAAGAGTTGTCTTAATTTAGACAAAATATTATTTTAGGACAAATGTTGTCTAAAACATGTTTAAAAATGTGAGAAACATTTTTGTCACAAAAGAGATAAAAATAATTCTTTCATTAGTTGTCTAAATTAAACAAGTGTTGTTTTAATTAAATAATGAAATTTTAAGACAAATGTTTCTCTTAATTAAGGCAAGTGTTGTCTTAATTTAGACAACCATTATCTTAGTAATTATCTTTGGTTTAACTACTTTAAATTAATATTTGAATTGTTCAAATATTTAATTTGAAGAAGTGGATTAAAATTAAATTAAATCTTCATTTAATTAGAAATTTTTGGCTATAGCATTTTTTTACGACAAAATTAATTTAATTATTTATTTCTCTTAATGTTGTTGCAAAGTTTGAATTATTCAAACTTGTGAAACAACCTCCTCCCTATGTGATGGAGAGATGTACGGCCAAAGGAGGGGAATTAATCTTTGACAAGTTTAAATATAATTATCCTAATTATCTAAGTAAATAAATGTTATAAATTAAAATAGTTTTAATTTCTTAGGTAACCCACATTCACTAGGAAACTAAATAAGTCAAAGGGATTTAATCAAAATTCATTTATTTGAATTTTTAATTTAAGCATGACCAATTATAAAGTTACATATGTTTTATTTAATTGTTAAATAAAATATGTTATTATCAAAATTAATAATATGGTTATTAATTGATATATCATTAGATAATTTGATTATCTAATATTCGCCATTAGTAGGTGTGTGAATCCCTAATGGTTAAGGATTAAGTTTTTGAATTACACTCAAATGCTCTCATATGATCTAAGGTTAGCATACTATATATATGCAACCTCTCCCTCTTGTGGCTGGTACAAGTGAACCTTTCAAAGAAGAGTGAATTTGCAGCACACTTGAGAAAGAGAGAAGAAAACTTGGAGAGAAAAGTTTCTCTTAAAGCCAAGGGTGGTGTGAGTTTGAAAAAACAATTTGAGTGATTTTAAAGTATAATTTCGCACACCACACTAAGAAGAACAAAGCGAAAGCCTTTCTACTTTAATTTTGAAAGCTATCAATTATTCTTCTTTCATCATATTGTTTTGTTCCAATCACTACACCTATACACCATAGGTTTTGTGGTTTAGTGCCTCCCAAAGAATAGGTGGTCAGTTCGCTTGGTTGGGAAGTATATTACAAGGTTAAAGTTACTACAAGAGGTATGTAAAATTATTATCTATTTTACTTCTCTTTCTAACTGTGAGTTATTTACCTAAGTGTTTTGTTTTCGCCTGTTTGTAAGCTTGAATGTTTTAAAAATTTTAAAACCCATGCTTATATAGTAAACACTTGGGATAAACAATTAGATCCAACACAGCTTTTATCAAAAGATAAAGAATTAAAATTCAACTTATACAAACCATCACATACAACACTAGTGCCAACCACAACAGAGTCATAAATCAAAGAAACTATTCTCCCAAATCCATATTTGTGGATTTCAGTTTGTTATGCCAATTTACCAACCTCATCACATGCTCACACACGCCACTCGCACCATCATACTTGGTCTTTGACAGTAGAGAAAGAATTTTGTTTTTCATTCTTATAAAATTTCATAAACTTCTTAGCCATAGCATCAAGAAACTCCTTAGCATGCTCATACATGTAGTGTTTGGCCATCATGAGGCACACTCTGTTGGAATACTGCCATATTTCACGCTTACCCTCAATTTCTTTCTTCTCAGAGAGGGTAATATCAATAGCAGGTGCAGGAGTTTTTGCCTCTCTTAGTGTCAAATCTAAATTTGAAATAGCCAAAAACAATTTAAGAGATCTAATCCAGTCTTCATAATTAGTCCTATCGCCATCCAAAATGTTCTGTGCTTCCAGAAACTTACATTAGTTTCAATTTGCCTACACAAAAGTGCAAGAGGAAATATAACATTTTTACAGTTTGGGCATTCAAACTAATATTATTAGTTATTGTTTCTAAAAGCAACAATTTATGAGAAAAATAAAAGGAAAAAATATTATTTCCATGGAAAATATATATTTATTGCATACGATATCAAAATATGTGCTAAGTGTTATGATACAACATTGAAAGTATGTGACATTTACTTCAAAAACCCATAATGTATAGTGTAATATATATACATATTTGTTTTGCATTTACTCTTCTACTCTTTGTTACTTTGTCTAAGGAGAATTTCTTTGTTGCTTTGTCTAAGGGTACTATATAATAGTCTGTAATATCTTCAGAAGGCATCATGATTGAAAATTAAAAGCTCCTGTGTTCTCCCCTATTTCCCATCTCTTCCTTCTCTTGGCTTCCTTACTCTTTTCCCTTCTCCCCAAAATTATACGTATCATAATCCTTCATCCCAAAAAAATGAATGCAAGAGAAGAAAGATGACGGAAGACTTTTGGAAATTTCTACACACTCGTCCTTACTTCTTTACCATAGTTCTTCTTGATTATGTGTACTGCACGCATTGTATTGTGTAAAATAGATTCTAGTGATCTCAACATATTACTTTGTTTCTTCTATAGTTCACTGGTTCCATGATAAAATTCTGGCCACAACTATGAAAATCAACGTAGTGAGGAAGAAGTATGTGGTGAGGTGTCAGCAAACTTGGAAAATAAGATAAGTGGGCATGCCATGTCATAAATTTTTGTCCACTTAAGCAATAAACTTAAAGTGTTATTTGAGTATTTAATGGCAGGAACAAAAGTAAAAGTTTTTAAAACTATAAGAACCCAATTGGCTAAACTTAAACTACAGGGACCAAAGTGAAAGTTAAGTGAAATTATAGGGATCAAAACCTATATTAACTCTAATAATTATTATGGATGTCTAGGCTCAGTTCTAATACCATTTAAACCTCAAAGTCTAGGTTTAAGCCTAACATGGTTCTTCAATCTTAAATTATAAGCTTAGCCTAGCTCTTACCAGTTTAATATAAATTTTTTCTTTTAAAACTTCAAACCACATAATTTGAAATAAAAAATAACTAACATCTGAATTACAAAGTACAAAATTAAAAAAATACCAATACAACTTAAGTCAAATATATATATATATATATATATATATATATATATATCTCTCTATGTATGTATGTATCTATCTATATATGTATATATCTAA